>OX411307.1:8112903-8360926 GCA_948150685.1 Rhaphigaster nebulosa
AAAATAATTGTGAAATAATTTGATGTATTTTTCATTTGTAAAACATTTCATCGGTTCGAGTTTCATATTAGCCGAAAGCTCAATTATCACCACCGAAAGTTGAAATCATCACCATTGGAACAAATAAACTCAATTTGACGGATTTCCAGTCGAATCTGCCAATATTTGGAACCTTGCGTTTCAAATTAGAATCATCAATTCAACAATAATTTGATAAACTCGCGCTATTAGAGTAATACTTTCAGAATACCAGGCAGCTATGAATGTTCATCCGCTAAAAAGCTAGCATTACAATTTTTAGTAACTTATCGCTACATTATCATGGCTGCGATTTTAAAATATAAACCCAGAAATAAATATTTAAATTATGCCAAAAAAGGTAGATTCTTCGTCATGGCACTTATTAAAGATTTCGATTAGATTAAATAAAGAAAGACATGAGAAAGGTATAACATCTCCATTCTCAGACATAACCATTTGGCATTTGACTGTTAATAACATTTTTTAAAGACGAATTGGTATTCATTGTATCATTTTGTCGCCCCATCTCAAATACACTCTGCCAACATATTTAGCTAATCAATCAAAATATAACATAATATAAATCTAATCTATATTATCATTAATTTATCTATCGTATACGCTATCAATGTCATTTTTGTCGAAAAGGGTCTAGTAAAAACCCCATTACATACGCTCATGATGTCGGAGCTTATGTAAATATTTGTATTTATTATTATTTCTTAAAAATTGTAAACGATTTTTGTTTTATATAATTTATTTTTATTTAATAATAAAATATACTGTGATAGGTTTTGGAGTAACAATAATAGTCCACGATCTCATCGATTATTTTTTTAAACTTTAACTAAGTAAGTTTAATACTAAGTTAATTCTAAAGTTAATATTCACTAAGTTAATACGAAATTTTATAAAAAGATCCGCTATCTTCATCCCATTTCCAAATATTCTAGTTACAACAAGGCATTATTTAAAACAAGATTCATGACAAGTTATTTTATCCAGTGACTAAAGATTTTTAGGTGGTAAAATCATTGAAATTATATTTGCAACATACAAGGCTACGGGAAAGAACATACCAGACGTGTAAGCTGGACAATGGAGCAACCCAAACAAAAAAAAATAATATTTTGTCATTATATTCACACTCAAAATGTAAATTTATACCAACGAAATGTAACCAATTACTATGCACATAAGATAAATATTAAAAATAAAGAAACTAATTATCTATTGAAAATTTTCCGCTAAGCTATTATCTTTTAAATGATGGTAGTCACAATATTCGAATAAAAATTAGACATATGTAACAGACCAAAAGAAGCAAAATATTTGTGCTACAGCTAACAATTGTAAACTATATATATATATATATATATATATATATACACACAGGGTGTCCTTCACATCGTGTTTGTTATCTTTTTAGCTGTAATTCATAATAAAGGTTTGTTTTAAAGATGTAGTGAAGAAACAGAAATAAGTACGTTTTGTGAAATGTTGTAGCTTTTTACATTCACTGTCATTATTTACCCAAATGGTCTTATGATTAAATTTAAATTAAAAGTGAATAAATTCCTGAAAATAAACAATACCTACTTCCTTATATTTATTATTAACCAACCGGTCAAAATGAACCGAAGAGTGTAGTTTTCCCTCAGCAAAAAGCTGATATGTACAATTGTTTTATTGAAAGTGGTGGTATTGCTCGCCGTCCAGTCCTGTTGTACTCCCAGAAATTTCCCGATCGTCCCCAGGTGAATCACAAAACATTTATTCGTGGTGCTCACAATATGAGAAGATTTAGATCAGTTGCGGGTCCACCAAAAAACCGGCAGCGCAATTTCGAAGTGGAACTGGATATTTTATTGTATGTTATGGAAAAAGCAGCGTTTATGCCAATCATAACCCTGCAAGATCAGTTGAAAAACTGCAGCAAAGAGTGGAAAATGCATGTCAATCGGTTTCTCCTCAGTCCATCGTACTGAGGACCAGCGAAGAGAGGCTAAGACGAGCCAATCTTTGGATCTTCGAAGAGGGTAGGCATTTTGAACATGAAATATAGGTTCACCAACCTCTGGTTGTATGTGGTATGGAATTCTTTTATTATTACAAATAGCTAATAAAATGCATTGTTTTTTTAAAACTTTGTAATTTATTGACCAATTTAAAATCTGGTTTCACCATTGATTTCAGTTTCAAAAATCTATTAAAATGATCTATCGGAAGGCATAAGTTCCCATTCGAAATGTTAAAGTTGTACTGGGTCTGAGAGACCCCATATATCTTTTTTTCAAAAACAGGTCGAAATTTTAAACTAGGCTGAAAAATATTAAATACTTATTTTTTATTTCTTTTATAACGTTACCGGTTCAAGAGAAATTTAGCCGGGCCATCTAAAAAGGACACCCTATATATATATATATATATATATATATATATATATATATATATATATATATATATATATATATATATATATGTATATATTGGTAAAAGGAGCGGGTGTTTGAGTAGACCAGACAGATGGCTTACAGGAGACCATTTATTTTCTGTTCTATCAAATCTCAGTAACCTCGAGGTCTGAAAACCTGGAGAGATCCTGGAATAGACCTGGAGAGATCCTGGAGTAGACCTGGAGAGATCCTGGAGTAGACCTCACTGAAAGGCTCATAAACGAAATATCCAAGTGTGATTATCATAGCTAATTCAATATAAGCCTATCTTTTTGAAAATGATAATGCCTTCACTGCTGGACAAATGGAGTCTTTTTTTGTTCTCAGTATTCCTCCAGCTATCGAAAACTCAAATAAATGTTGTAAATTGTGATTTAGGTTTTTATTCTTTGCTTTTCGAGTTAATCTGGAAACTATGATAAAATTCCAAGTTGTTCTCAATGAAGACTACAGCTTCATCGGAAGCTGGGAGTTTCAACATTAAATGGATTTGCCGCATGAGTAGTGATCCAACCGTGCGTATCATGAGCACGGTTTAGCGTACTTCTTGTCTCTCTGGAGGCTTCTTGTATGAAGCACAGGGACAACTTCTTCTAAGGAAATCCACTCCCACCTCTTAGTTTAACAATAATCATTCCAACATCCATCATAGAATTCATCATTGTAATGTTGTTATTGTAGTGTAGAATAAAGTAACTAAAAGTAACTGTTCTTGTTCAGAATTCAAGTTTTATCTTTTTTCTTTTATTTTGTTATTTAAAAAAACACATTTATTTTCTAAGTTATGGTAATGAAATGAAATAAAAATTAATCTTTATTTTTTTACGCATTGTATCCTAGGTAAAAATAAAATAAAATATATGTATTATGGGCATAACGACTAGATGAGATTGTCAAATCAATTGATAACCGCTAAACAAATGCATAAATGAGTTTTTAGTTGTGAATAGATGATTGAGGATCCAGTAGGTGAAGGAGTAGGCGATATTCGAAAAAAGTTGTTGGCTTTGCGGATCGAACTGTGTAAGGAATAACAAAAGGTGGTTGACCAAAAAGTATTTTCTCAAAGATGTGGTTCTATGTAAAGTTTTATAGAAGTGAGTTGGTTTAGTTGTGGTATACAAGGAATGGATGGTGATAGGAAAGGTAAGGAGATGGAGAACATAGGAAGGCTTTTTGAGATGGAAAAGAAGCATGACGGTGAGAGAGAAAAAGATAGACAGCAACTTTAGCTAACTCCTAACTATACTTTCTATTATCACTCTAGATCTCCACTCCTCCAAATCTTGAGAACCCGTATAAAAATATTTTCAATCCATTCTTTTTCAATTCTATGAAATATTTTTGTTTCAAATGTCAAAACAGAAACTTTTCCAATACTAAATCGAATCTTCGAGCACTTGGAATTTCTGGATTAAAAATTTTTTGTTGGATATATTTTTTAAAAACTGGCTCGAAGATAGGAAAGGAGATATATTGGTTTATTGATAGATGTTAAATTGGGGGGGGGGGATAAATGTGATCCCTCATAGTGGCCTCATAATGGATTGGATAGGAGGTTTAGCCAATCAACTTCCGCTCTAAAAACGATGTTTGGATTTTACATTTTTTATATGTGTGGTTCATAAATCATATCCGATTTATTACAATTCATTTGGACGAATGATTATTCTAAAATAAATAAATTCTTTTCACTCAATATTAATGATGAATAATGTAATATATTGAATGAAGAATCCCAGAGCTGGAGCCTATTGGCGAAGAAGGAACACTACTGAAGAAGTTGCTCATCTACGAGATGAAGGTTCTCTAGTGAATATTTGGTCCTGTAAAGGATGGAGGGTTTTGGAGAAGCAGAAAGAATAGGGAGCCCTGTGGACTTGCTAATGCTGGCATAAGAAAGCTGATATTGTCAGAATCGTTAAAGTAGAAAGACTGAGCACGGCAGGTGGGTAGGATAAGGAATAGGAAATGTGGAAGTTTAAAAAAAAAAAAATTGGCATAATAGAAATACTGCTCTAGAATAGTCGGGCGCCCAATGCGTTGAATGAATGCAGCGGTAGCCAAAGGAAGAGGCCTTTTCTTATCAGAAATTGCTAAACGGTTTTCCTAAAGAAAGGTTCTATCAAGGGTTGAAGGTGATTCCTTATCCTAGGACTCGTGGCCTATAGGGCTAGAGGAGGAGATACTAAGGTCCGCTTTGGGTTGGCCCTTTCAGTTCTTATCATTATCTCCACCTTGTCTCTTAATCTCTATCAAACAAAAGTATCCAATATCTCGCCCATGAAATTTTTATTATATTTTTGGCTCAATCTATGTCCACAATGAAAAATTTATATTAATTTAAGTGAGGATAAATCACACTGTTTAAAGATTAATGTAAGTAATTTGTTTACAATTTATTATCGGTATGTTTAAAATTTTTTTTTTTTACTTGAAAAATCAAAGAAATTAGCTGTACAATGTTACCTATGATTTACTCGAATCTTTATTTGACAATCAAGAATTCCATATGTAAAGAAAAAAAATAATTTAATGTCTATGTTTTTAGCTATTTTGATTACTTTGAATAATCTCATCTCCGATCACAAGACTCTTTGTCGGCGACGGATTAAGCCTTGTGGTGAAAATGATTGATCATAATTGGTCAATACTTGGATCCAACTCAACTAAGCATAACAGTTCCTACTCAGATACCCTGCCATTTGTAGTAAATAATTTCCTCTATTTCTACAATTGATTAATACTTATATATACGAAAATTTTGTCATTTGACAATTCTTCCCTCATAAGTTAAAAGGTCCTAAATCCAAATTATTTTTCTAAATATATTTTTGTAGTGTACCCAAATTGATCTACAAATTACACCTTTTTGTAAAACATTAGAAAGTCCTAAATCCAATGATTGGGTCCACATATATTTTAAAGATCAACCGGGTTCGACGATTGAAATTCTATGGAAAGATTAAAGATATTTTTTTTCAATTCTCTCCCTTCTAGTGGATACAATATTCTTTCTTGTCACAATTACTAGCAATTTTGGTGTAGGCATAAGAATGGATTCTAAATTTGATACTTGTTTTTTCAATAATTTTCAGGAATCGAAACTGAGTACTCTCAATCCCCAAGTCCTTTAGCGGATCTTATTTTCATCCAAGATTTTTCGCTAGTTTCTTCGGTTATTACTGATTAATCTCTTGAAAAATCTTTAAATATTGTATATGTAGGATAGTAAATTTCTAATTACATACCCCCTTGTTTTTTTGTTTTTTTATTACAAATAAAAATCGGTGTTTCTTATGTTATTCTTTTGGAACAAAACGTTTATTGGATAATATGCTAATATAGGATACTTGACAAATCTTGAATGTGAATTGAAAATGTAAATAGAGATAAAAATATTATTAACACTTTACTGAATGATACATCTCTACTGGAATAGTTGACTGAATCAATGGCCAATTATCTCGATTTTTTGCTGAAAGCGAAAATTCGTTTTTTTTTTGAGAAAACGATTGGTTTGAAAAACGATTTGTTAATTAAAATAAAGATCTTTAAACATTTAATTATGTGTGCATTTTATAAAATTTTTTGAGATGATTACCTCCAACTTAGTGACTCCTCTTATTTCTTACCTTTTTATGATTTTCGGATATGAAAGAAAAGGTGGCCTATATCTACCTGGTTCGGACCGAAAATATCTCTTTAACGGATCATTATGAATGAGCTCAATTAATTTTTGTTTTCAAGGTGACGAGGGGAAATGTGACGAATATATACCGATTTTAATAAAAATATTTTGGGTGATTCTACATTGAAAAAAAGTCGTCGACACATATCCAACCGTTTCGTCCACGTCTAATGGGCTCTGTACTAGGAGCTTAGAAAATAAAAATAAAACACACGCAAACTTCTTTATTTTATATCTCCAGTTTGAAAAATTATATCTACATGGTTTTTCCAGCAAAACATTTTTATTTCTATTATATTAAAGGAAACATATAAACATTGAAAAGTAATCGATTTTCGGTCAAAGTTATGTTATGTCAAAATAAACTAGCCGTATAGATTTTTTCATACCAAAAATCATGGAAGGCTTTAATATAGCACACCAAAAAACTTTAATGTTGAAAAAATCAACGGAAACAAAATTAGTTTTTTGAGGTGCTTTCAATGGAAATGTTCCGAGAATGCTCAAAATGTTTAAATCAACAAAATTATGTTTGGGTTTGAAGCTCTGTATCTCGTCTTCAGTTTACCCGATATTTATGTTCTTTTAGTCGTTAAAAAGAGAAAAGTTTCTTCTTTCCGAACACACAAAAAAACTATTTTATCATCTTAGAAGGTCTGTGTAAAAAAAGATGATTACCAAATAAAAAATATGGTTTATTGCGGATAATGTTGGTTCACACGTATGAACACCACGGTTAAAGCAAGAACCTTTACCGATGCCCCCAATTTGGTTTGAATCGTTCAGAAAATTACTGATTTATGAACGATTTTATGAATCTTAAAAAAATATTTGAAGGGTATAATTTTTGTTCAAAATGTTTTTAGTTTTAGATTCACCTGAAAATTTGAATATTTCTGTATGTTTTTTTTTCATAGTGCTAAAACCAAATCTGAGGCCAGTTTTGAATAAAAAATTTTTGTCAATTTACTTCACTCCGTAGACAAATGCTGTTTTCTTTACATATAATTCAATGGACCTTTGAGATCGCTCTAAAATTCAATCATTTCTATTTAAAAAATTGTATCTCTCCGAAAATTTACTATTTCTGGATCATGAATAATGTGTTTATATTACTTATAACGCAGTCTTAAATATTTAAATTTCATTGTTAATCACATGGTTAAGAACCCAGCCTTGCTTGGGATGCCATAGTATATTAAATTTAATTTGAATATTTAAGACCACGTTCAAAATGTTGTAAGTGACATAAAAAAATGATTCGTGATCCAGCAATTCGAGAGTGATGCATTTTTTCAACATTTAAGTTTCTTGGTGTGCTGAATAAAAATTTTCCAACATTTTTGTTGTAAAAAAAATCTATGCAGTTAGTTTACTTAATAATAATTTTAAAACTTTTAAATTTATTTGACCGAAAATCAATTATTTTTTAATGTTTGTATTTTGTCTTTAATATACTCTGAAAAACATACTTGGAAAAAAAATGTCGATTTAATTTTTCAAACTCGAAAGCTCCAGAAATAAAATAAAGCAGTTTCAGTGTTTTATTTTTTTTTTCTCAGCTCCTTGGGTCCATTGAACGAAACGATTGGACATGTGTCGATTATTTTTCGATGTAGAATCACCTATAATACTTTGATCAAAATCGGCGACATGCACATCGAGCACTCCCCTTGTCATTTATAAAATCCTCATAACTGTTCTAGTTGTAAAGAATTTAGACCGAGGATCGCGAACCTAACCGACTAAATAAAGCAACATTAGACATTTTTTTCTTATTTTTTTCGTATTTACTCAATTAAACTTATGTGTTTCAGGAGTGATTGCCCTTCACCTCTATACAGAAATTACCTCCCCTACCTCGAAGAATTCCCAGTGAGCGGTAACCTGCAGAATGCCGATTATCAACAGGAGAAGAAGTCTGGAAAGGAAGCGAGAATCAGACGGCCAATGAATGCCTTCATGGTCTGGGCAAAAGTCGAGCGGAAGAAGTTAGCTGACGAGAACCCCGATTTACACAATGCCGACTTATCCAAGATGCTAGGTAACAATCTATTATCTTATATCAACTATGGCACTCATAATCTATAAATCCTATTCACTTCAAACGCCATTAACGATGGAATCTTTTCAAAAACGTTATTTTTTAAAGAGATTGTTTAGCAGACGATTGTTTTTCAAATATCAATATGATATTCAATTATAGAATTATTTTTAAATATATGTAATCAGAAATAATTATGACGCACTCTACATTCTAGTACGTGAGTTTAATGGTATTTTCAGGACGAGATATAAAACAATCTGTGTGCGCCGTGGAAGGAGAGTGATAGAGAAAGAGGGAGTGTGCGTGCGTGCGTGTGTGTGTGTGTGTGTTGTGTGTGTGTGTGTGTGTGTGTGTGTGTGTGTGTGTGTGTGTGTGTGTGTGTGTGTGTGTGTGTGTGTGTGTGTGTGTGAGAGAGAGAGAAAAGAGCTGAGTTTTCTGAGATCCGTAGATTTGAAAAATATATAGAAGACTTTAATATTGTTGCCTTTAAGAATAGTCTCAAGTAAATAAGAAAACGGGCATTTATCAATTAATACTGATCCATCAAGCAATTCAATAAACCAAAAGTCTCTCTCAAATCAATGTAAATATTCTAAATAATAATCACTACACCATTAAAATATATCCAATATTGACAATTTTTGGAGTTTGTAATTAGGAAAGTTGCAGACAGATTTGTACCTCCTGTAAATTTTAATTTCACATAACTAGAAAAGTACCACTAATATATTATTAGACTCTTTGATGATTCTTATTGTGTACAATGGCTAAATGTTGAATTTGGAATTTATTGTATATGCCATTGTAAATAAAGTGAATTTTTCCAAGTTAAACATATTGTTCATGTCATAAGTTAATAAACCGCAATAAAGCCCGTTATTTTCCAGTTGGCCATCTAAAGCACTGGGCTCTTATTCCACCCAAAATGGGACATATTATTATTTAAGTTCAAATAATTTTATTTTTAAATACTCATATATATATATATATATATATATATATATATATATATATATATATATATATATATATTGTTTAGCTGCGGTGGTTACCACAGTATTGGAAGAGATTATGCACTGTGGTAATCCGCTATTGCATAATACAAAGACAGCAGAAAAATCCAAGTGGTTTAAAATATTAAATTGTTATCGACATTTATGAGACATCAACAAAGCAACTTATCACTATCCCCTGTCTACATTAGCATTATCCATTTTCAAACTTTTTTTTAGGAATGTTATATTATTAAAATGAATAAATTTTAGAATATTGTAGGTAAAATCGACTTATTCTGGAAAATATTTTAGAATGTTATACAATGATTTTTCTTAAATAAGTCAGTATTCCTGTATATTTTGAATTTAGGTATATCCAATCCAAATATTCACCTAATTGATTATTGAATTGTTGTTTAATTTACACTGCTATGAAATGTATTGCAAATATATCAAATTATATTTTATATTTATAGGAGCCTTTAAATGTTACGAATGCTTTAGATCATCATTTCTACTATTAGGTCGCATTTTTAGATCATCATTTCTACTATTAGATCGCATTTTTAGATCATCATTTCTGCTATCAGGTCGCATTTTTAGATCATCATTTCTACTATTAGGACGCATTTTTAGATCATCATTTCTACTATTAGGTCGCATTTTTAGATCATCATTTCTGCTATCAGGTCGCATTTTTATATCATCATTTCTGCTATCAGGTCGCATTTTTAGATCATCATTTCTACTATTAGGTCGCATTTTTAGATCATCATTTCTACTATTAGGTCGCATTTTTAGATCATCATTTCTACAATTAGGTTGCATTTTTAGATCACTTCTAGGACTGAGTGTCTTGATTCAAAAGAAAACAAATGTGAGATTTTCGATTGATAACAACATATTCAAATCTATCTAACCCATTTCGAATACCATCTTTTCTTCCACTTTGTTACAGACATTTTCAACTGATTTGGATATGTGACAATCCACTGGATAATATATCATTGAATGGTATTTAAATATCTATATGAATTGAGGGAATGTTTTGAGAAAGATGGAGATGGGGATAGAGTCGGAGATGGTCTTTAGTGTGTGAAGACAATTGGGCTGGAGTGACGCTAGTCTTGCGGTACTAGCCAGGAAACGGAAGCGGACAATCTGGATAAGAACACCTGTGCATTAATGAATATTCCGCCGTGGGAACTCCCTCCTCCAATATACCCAAGATATTGGAGAACCCCGTCCCCGATCTCAGAAATGCTCATTTTCATATTTTTTAATTCATTATTTCTCATTTTCATAAGTTGATCCATGCTTCAATGTAAGCATTTTCATAACTACCTAAGTTTGTAAATGGCTTGTGAATTTTTATTCTTCATTTTCGCTTTTCTGTAAAGTTATGAGGTATTGATTGACAAAAGTGAGGGAAGGTTTAAATATGTGCGGTTTCCTGACAGTTTTTCTATTTATCCTGTGTGAAATGAAGAATGGAGGTTGAAGAGAAAGTTGGTTGGCCGTCCCCTCTGCCTACGTATACGTACATTCACAACATCATTGACAGAAGGAAAATAATTGAGAATAAAGGAATAAGGTGAATTGTGCAAGTGAAGAGCGCTATGTAGCTTGTTTATGGAGCGTAAAATGGTAGTTTTATAGCTGGAGGCCTATCAACTAGTGATAAGAATAACATCAATTCTATTCCCTCTAACTCAGTAGCCCATTTAATTTTCTTTACTAGGCCGACTTTTTTCATTTCCTTTTCTCTAGCCAATCACTCACACGTTTTCGTTTCTTCTTCTTTCCTTTTTTTCAATTGTTCGAAATCGTTGCATGAATTCCTATGAACAAGCTATTAATTTATCAAGTACGTATAAATGCCTATTCTCAGGTTTATGCTTAATGTAACAATAATAAAAAAAAATATTTATTATTTTCTTAAAGGTATAATAAAATAATTTATCGGTCATTTGTAAAATGACATATCAAAAAACAGTTCTAGAAAATATATCGAATACGTTTAAAAAACTGTGTTTGTTTTTGGGGAAATGAACATTTTGTTAGGTTATGATATTTTTTCCAATAATCTTGGCTTTAGTAGGATTTAGGCCTAGTCCATACTGGGCTAGTAATTTAGTCGAATGGCGAGTGATTTTATATATAAAATACTCGCTACTGTCCAAAAAGCATTCACATTCCGTTCACATGTGAATGGTTTTTTGCAAGATAAATTGGCTCCAACGCTATAAAAAGCTGATAAATTTGTGTGATAAAAAAAAAAAGAAGCTATATACGAGTATGTGTGTCTTGGAGCCCCACCATTTGTTATCCCTTTATTTTTTTAACTCCTGAGAAAAATGTTTACTGAATAGAAATCATTATTATTTTTGTTTGTTTACGTTAGCGCTTATAACAATAACAATAATATTATATTATAATTATATTATATTATAATTAATAAGTACAGGTTTGTAATAAAATAACTAATAAAACTATACACTAACCTGATGTTTTTAATTTTCAATTGACATGATTTCATTCTCACCAAATCCAGATATGTTCATCGTATTTTCCTACTCCAAGTATACAGACTGTTTCATCTCTTTGGTTTTATAATGTGGGAAATTGATATTCCTCAAACACTCTTTTTTAAATATTTCGAAACAAATATTAAAGTTGATCCTTCGTTCCAGCGAGAAGAAATTTAGGGGGCAACTAATTAACTCGACTAAAGCGACTGGTTTTGACTCGTTAGGTCGATGAAGCACACAGCCCTGACGGTGTGCTGTGGCCCTGCTCGCCCGTAAAAATAGAATCTGACTAAATGATTCTACTAAATCACTTACTAAACTACTCCAATACATTTTTGCTCTTCAGACCTGTTTAGTTAATAAATTATTAGCCTAATGTGGCCTTAGGTCTAGTTCGGTCTAGGTCTAGTTCGGACACCGTCACGTCTCGCAATCAGTGGCTAAATTAGTTTATGCTTTTATTAGTTAGTTAAAAGTGTATTGCATTTATTATTAACCCATACTATTTATACTTATTAATATTCCTATTCTTATTATAAGCATTAAAAAAAAAAATAATAATATTTGAGGAGCAGTTGGTCTGGGGATCTGATTTGCTGAGTCAGTGACAAGCTGTTCGCCTAGACGCTAACAACTCCCTTGATGAAGATCTATAACTTAGGCCAAAACGTTGGCAACAATAAAAAATACGGTTCACTTATTAGTGTATTTTCCTTCATTGACCACACCTCTCCCTCCCCCCCCCCCCCTCCAATCAATTTCTACTCAAATACATCCACATAATAATAATACTTTCTTTTCTGATCGAATTACCTTTATTTAAAAAAAAAAAAAAAAGGTTACTGGAATTCCGAGCCGTATTTATGAACAAAATTTATTAGCTTATTCACTTCATTGCGTTGGAAAACACTTCTCAGTTGCGTACTCTACTCGACCGTAGTGTGAACGGGTTTTGGACTGCTAGGGAATATTTTAGTTACTAAATTACTCGCCACTCGATTAAATTACCAGCCTAGTGTAAACTGATCTTATACGAGTAATAGAATTAGTTTATTTATATTAGGTTTGTCACAGCCGCACAGTGGGACCAAAATGCAAATTTCTGGACAAAATTCTGAAACTTTCCATTCTTATATTTTGTGAGATGCTGATATATGAAAAAATATTTAAAAAATCTCACAAAAACATCTAGAGCTATTTTTGAATTTCGTAAAATTGTTCGAATCTTATAGCCAAAAATCTTTTTTATTTATATAATAGAATATGGTTAGTTAAGGAAAAGAATATTGAAACTAACATTATTTTAATCATGAATTGTTTAATAAGTGATAAATTACAAATGAAAAAAATAATTTCAATTTCAATTTGAGGTGAATTATCTGGCTGCTCTATTTAAAACTTCCGGACGAAATTTTTTAGCGGATGAATTGAGAATGTTTTTTAGTATGTTCTCGTTGGTGTTAGGTCCTCAACTCCAGGCCTGTACTTAGTGCTTCTTCTCCTTCCTTACTCAGCTGGATAGATAGCATGAAAGTGAACATTCCACCTTAGAACCAGATATGCAAAAGTTGCAAGTTTGTACGTTCCGTTACTATGGTACGTACTTTTTCTAATTTTGAAAGAAAGAACATTGAAACACGTAGGAGTAGAAAAAAAATATCCTATTCCTATTTGTTGAGGTCATAAAAACAAACCAGTGTTAATTCTTTCTCAATATCTGGATTTGCATTTTTCGTATTCTGACTAGATTTTAAGAGCACTGGCAGTAAAGGTTATTGTTCAAATTCAGTTGTAGATTTTTGTTTTGTGTTCATCGCAATACAATTTATTTTCAATAAAATTTAAATTTTATAACTGTGGCAAATATTCGTATATTACGTGTAATTATGGTTATTATTTTTATATCTCTCTTCTACTTGATCGGTAATAATTTTATGCACTGGAACTTTTTTGTTTCTGTTTACTTTCCAATTTACGACTTCGTGTTCTTGATTTCTAAGTAATATTAACATCACGTAATGGTAGAAGACGTGCAATCAGATAAATATTTGCTCCAGTATCTCGGATCAAAGCAATCTTAAGGCAAAGCCACGCTAGAGGGACTAGAAACTCGAGCAGTGCCCCCTGCTATTATCTGCACCCTCCTTGTAGTGTGGCCGCCCTTGGACTATTCAAATGGGTTTCCTTTGTAAATGATGTCATTTGAATCCCTTCTACAAAAACTTCTCGTCTTTCCACTTCTTCTAGTGTGGCTTTGCCTTTACATGGATATATATCACGTGGTAGAAAAATATATTGGCATTGGTAAGTTAGAGCTTTGGAAATTAATTGTCACACTTTGTAGCAATGAGACCTCTGCAACTAGTATTTTTTAAATATATATATATATATATGTGTGTGTGTGTGTGTGTGTGTGTGTGTGTGTGTGTGTGTGTGTGTGTTTATATATGAGCGAACGAAATTAAGGGAAGAATATGTCGAGATTGAATGTGGTTCGCTGTACTTAATATACTCTCTCAATAGTAACCTCTAATATCTCCCTAATCTTCATTTGTTTATTTTTGTTAAGTAATTAAAAAAGTTTGTCAAGTAATTATAGGCCTTCTATGTAGATGTTTTAACTCTAAGGATCAATAAAATACACTTCGTCTTGTAATACGATTGTTGGATTATTTAGATTACGTATATTCATCTTCTCTGAAAATTAAAAAATTACTCTTATCACTTGGATAATACTCAAACATTTTTTTTTTATTAAGTAGAGAATACAGAAGAGAGTCTATCGGTCGTCCAATATTTCCTATTACATTTTAATAGAGTATTTTTCCCTTTGTCTATTACGGACAAGTAAGATAAAAAAATTATTTAGCAAGCGGGATTTGGCCATGTGAGGGACACGAAAGTGTGTTTAACGTGAATAAGTCGACGTTAATTGGAAATTTATTCTTAGAATCCATGTCTTAGTCATTCTTAAACACCAACAAGTCCTTCGGATCTCTATTTTTTATTTGTGATGGAAACATTTTTCTATCATCAAGATCAGAAAAATCAAAATCAAATATATAGGTACCTTACAAGGGGAGTCTGCGGACGTGGGATCTCTGATTTCAAAGAAACTTTTTTTGGTGGTACTAAGTCGAAAAAAAAACACACGTGTCCCGAGGATTCTTGCCAATGCTCCATAGGAACCAAGAAATTTTTTTTTTTTTATAATTTCAACAATTTTTTAATGTTTGTTTTCTGCCTTTGCTCTGCATGAATTTCAAGGTTATTATATCGTCCCTATCATGTCAACCTATCCAATGTGAAAAAATGCGATTTTCAAATTTGTCACTTTGAAAAGCTCCAGTTGAGGTACGCATTGTGGAAATGTCTTGAATTCCTAATCCTCAAGAATTGACTTGTGTCTTTTGGGGTTAGGTATTCGAAACTTTGCAACAATACGTGCATCGCCTAATGCGCTGCAAACTGTTGAATATGAAAATCGCATTGTTTCACATTAGATAGGTTGATATGGTAGGGACGATATTTCAATCGATTTGTTTTTTGTGAAAAATAAGAAGAAAAAAATAGACGCTTCCTGTAAAGTAGGCAAAAAAAAAAAAAAATATTTTAGGAAAAAGCAAGTCGTATTCGTTTTTAGCGTCCTTTAAAACGCCTAAATAAGAATTTTCATAGAAATCAAAAAATATATTCGGATTTTTTTTAAATTTTTACACCTGTAACGAGCCTTTCAAATCCGTGCATCGAGAAATGTTCGATTTTCAAGAAAAATTTCTGATATTATTATTCTAGCTACTCATATTTTTTTTTCTTGGTGCGATTTTTCTTTGTAATCAACAAAAATGCATGCAAAATCACAAAATATCTTTCATTTAGGTAGTTTATAAAGGTGAGAATCAATGTCAGTTTTTCTTTCCGGGATAGACAAATCTCCAAATTTCGCCTGCTACACTAATGGTAGAAACTATTGAAAATTCATATTTAATTCAAATTCCATTGTGATTAAGATGATATCAAATTATTTTTCTGTGACTGGATTGGATTCGATAGGATTTTTTTTTCCGAAAAAAAGTCGATTTTCAACCACTGTGCGGCCTAACAAAGTGGGACCAAATATTTTTTTTAGGGAGGGACAAAGTTGATATTCGTTTTTCGAACCTCAATAAACCCCTTAAATACGAATTTTCATTTACGACTCCACCGATCCACACGAAACTTAAAATGGTTTTAGGGTCCTATAAACTACACGAAATAGCGCAAACACGACTTCCGCAAACAAAATAGAACCGGAGATATATAATAATATATCACATAAAATGTTTGAGGAGTTTTTATTTATTTCACACTACTTTTTACCCTTATAAAGGCATGGAATCTAAAAGGTATTGGTATAGATTAGAAATCAGAAATTCGGCTTTCCAATGGTTGTAGTAACGTTGAATTTGAATAAAATCCTGGGGAGTTCTGAATACTTAAGTGAACGCACGAAAAAAAAATCAAGCTCGAAAATTACTATTTTTTACGAAAATTCTTATTTAACGGTTTTTAAGGGCGTTAAAAACTAATCCTACTAGCTTTTTCCTAAAATAAATATTGTTGGTCTGCTTTCCAAGTAGCATATCTTGGTTTTTGTACATTTAAACTCATTTTGTACCACCGTCAGTATTTTTTTTTTCATTTTATACAAAAAAAAAATAAAAAATCGATTGTTGTAACCTTGAAATCGAAGATCTCACGTCCGCAGTCTCTCCTGTTAGTTATGATTTTATCGATGAAAGGATTATGATATAAAAATTAGGATATAAATGGCATACACGATAGACCGAGATTTCCGATGAACGTAATATAAATAAAGGTATTTCCTAGCGTTGGTGGAGTTTCGATTTAAGGCAAATCAAATTCTGTATGGTAGGATTATGGTAGACAACAAGTGGTCTTCATAATCGGCGATCACACAATCGGTCCAGGGTCTTCTTAATCCTAGTGGGTGCTCGTGGCGCTTTAAGATATGGGCGTCCTCCAGATTAGAGAGTTTCTCAGCAACTTTCGATTATCACAGAAATAAATAGCATGCATGTTAAAACCCTTATTTTATTTAATAATTTTAACAATAAACTTCTAAAAAAAATACAATTGGTGAAAATTACACTAAATCGTTGTATGTATGTTGTGGCAGTTGTAGGTTGATGCAGGAGAAATCACATCATTGACTAGGCTCGGTCGCCTCGCGACAGACATACTCGCGCCGTCATCAAGGAACCTTAAGCCTTTCCGCCACCACTGCAATCCATCGATCATATGGCTTTTCGTGGATATCATTGAATTTCGCATGAACTGTTCATTCCAACCGTGTACGGTTTTTATATTTCAACTTGGCTTTTCGACGGGTATCAGCTTTAGTAATTCGTAATTCAATTAGTAAAATCCACTATAATCAATTGAATGTTCATGTTTCGTTATACGCAATCAATAAATCTTGAGAGCTGTGGATTAAGGCTGGGTGACCTCCGGTCACAGAGTGGAGTGGAGTTGGGTTGAGCGGAGTGGAACGGAGTTGACAAGGGGTAGCAACAGGAAGCGGAGTTAAGTCAGCTAAGCCATGTCGAGCTGTTTTAATAGCAGTACAAAATGTAAGAACCACCCACATTTCGCAATGAAGTTATAAAAAAAAATGGAGAAGTCTGTGATTAAAACAACAAGCAAATATAAAACTAGTTAATTATTGCTATTTGCTATACACATTGTTTTTTAAACGGATTTAAAAATTTTGATCCTGATACGAGTATTTCATTAAAAGTTAGATATTTTATTGTATCGTTTAATTGGATGTATTTACATTAAATTATTAACATAATCATTTAAAATACATTCTCACGATGATAAGCCATTCTCACTGGACACTCACTAGAACAGAGCTCGTATAAATGAATGATTCTCTTTCTTCTAGGAAAACTTGTAGGAAGTCTCTCTATTTAATCCAGTCAGTCGTGTACGGATTACTTCACCGCGGTAGGCGATTTCGTGTCGGCAGCGTCGGTAGTTCGGGATAGGGTAGCTGAATTTGAGTGGAGGGGGAAGCGAAATCAGCTTGGAAAACGGGCCTAGTTGGTTTGGAAGCTGCACCTTACTCAGCGTTGCGAAGTCAACCCCCGCTCAGCTCATCTCAGTGGCCACCCTCCTTATCAAATCAACGTGTTCATTTTGCTTGCCGAGTCCATTCCACTCCACTCCACTCCACTCCTCTGCACTCCACTCCGCAACCGGATCCGGTCTAAAACTTGAACGAACGTCTTAGCTTTATCGTGTCAAAGATATATTCCAGACATTTTTTTTTAAAAAGTTGGCGAAAATAGCTCAAAATTGCCGTTCCACGCTCACCTTCGAGGCGCGCCATGCTTTGCAGTTTTCACAGTAACAAATTATTTCTTCCTTTGGCTATCGATTAGTATAACGGAATTTTGGATGTAGACGATACGTTTGGTGCTGCAATGCTAAACTCTACCCCCCGAATTCAATATTGGGTTTTCGGATTAGCGACACTGCAGCAACAAAGTCATTGAAGTATTCACATTAAAAATAAAGAAAGCTTGAATTAGTAAAATAATTACTTTGATAAGATAATTTGTTTGTTATTTTAGCGATTATGTATTGTTTAGGTTACCGTTTTGAATGAAGTTGAATTCTACAGACCTACTATAGCCAATAGGAATAGGACAAGTAGAGTGGTATTACGCCTGGACTTTCTCGTGGTTATGGCCAGAGTTGCCATCGATAATGTAATAAGAAGCTGGCCGGCTTTCCGAAGGAGAGCCTGCAGAGAAAATTACTGTGTTCTGAAAGTCGTAAAAGGTCCAAGACAGGCCTGGATCCCTCTTTGTTTTGCCAGAATCAAGTCGATTTCGGGCAAACACTTTTCAAGTACAAGTCAGCATCCTACCAGTTTCATTTTGTGTCAGGGACTAGCTTTTTATTCTGTGCCCTATCGAATTTATTTAATATTAATAAAGATAACACATTAACTGTCCCGCTCCAATTTCTATATATATATTTAGTCAATTTATGTGAGCCATTTATTATTAGGATCGCAATATCACATTGACTGTTTCTTATTCTCGAGTTTTATAAATATCTGTTCAAGTAATATTTTCACATTTATAGAGCTGAGTGGTCGCTGAGTGAGCACTGCTGATAAGCCTTCCAAGGGCCTGGTAGGTGAAAGTAGGTCTATATTTTGTAATTCCTCAAAACGTGCGAACATGGAAAAAGATTTTCCCATAGCGGTACAAGGCCTGGGAAATGAGACCTATTAGCGTTGAGATCAGTGGGAATGAGGACTTGGTCTCTTGGAACATTGTGCAAAAATCCCTATGTCGAGAATATCTTTAATATATTTTTTTTTCGTTTTATTGTTAAGAAGATCTTAAGTAATTTGCCAACATGGTTCAGATGTGTATACTGAAAACGCATTCGCACACATAAATTTATCTAAAATATTTACTTGAAAAGTTTCTTATTTCTGAATATTACAGCTACATTTCTTATTTTAACGCCAATAATAGGCAGTTATCACGATTTTTTTTTCTAGCAATAAATTAAAAATTTGTAATTGCTACTCTTGATATAATGATAATACGATTAATTACTATAATATTGGCTCAATGCACTTTGCTGGGATAATCTTAACAATTTGCTGGCATGATCATAGGCGCCCGTACAAAATGTTCCAGGGGGACCAAACTATCGGGGAGTCTTTGGAATATACCATACCCGCCATAGAGGGATCTCCGTCGGTAAAATTTTGGAAAATTAGGAGACAAAAAGTTAAAATCTAGACTATCAAAATACAATATTTTTTTTTAGAAATAGAACTAAAAGTATGCAATTTTTGCACAATAGTTTGCATTTTTCAATGAAACAAATGTATAAAATAACATTAATAACAATTAGATAATGCTTTTAATTTGTATTGGTGCCAGAAAAGCAAATATTGGCATAAAACCTTACTTTTGTTTCAATTGTGGATTTTTTCATTAATATCATTCAAGAAATATTTGGAATGAAGGAAATGGAGCACTGAGTAAGATAGCCTTAGAGCCTTTAAGAGTCTTCTCAAAGGCATGAGGCATGTGAAATAAGTTTAATATTTATCACAACAGTAACTCAAATACAAACTAATTTATAACTAAATTCAACAGAGAAAAGCCAATTGAATGTCAATATTGTTCAATGTTAACAAACTATAAACAAAAAACTGTAAACCCCTTCTTGACTCTTTTTAATTAAAACACTTCTAATACTTATCGTAAAATGCAAATCCGATGTTTTTTCTTATTTTCGAAAACATATCAAGAACCTTATCTCTAAATTCTAACTTATTTCTTCTAGACCTATGTAGACTAATTAGACATAAACTTGAAATGTAATCTTTTCCCATTGTGTTGCTCAGACATGTCTTAACACGTCGTTGAGTGCTGAATGATCTTTCAACCGTGAACGTAGTTGGAGGGGATCGTTAAATGATAGATCAAGTCTAGTCATGTTATTTTGCTGTTACCGTTTAATTTTAAGACCAACCAATTTTACTTTATTTACCTTAATTAATTAATGTATTTATATACTCTATAAATACTTTATGGATCATTTATCACGAGTCAGAAATATATAAAAATAAAAGTTCATTGGCTAGGGAGGGGGGGCACGTCTCCCCCTTGCCCAATAGTGAGGGCACGTCTCCCCCTTGCCCATGATCATGATAACATTATATGATGGCACTGCTTGTTTGCTCGGTGATTCCTACTATGGTATCGCGCATGGCTGATTACAGAATTCAAATCACCTCAAAATAATATTCGATTATTTTTATCGACTCTCGTCTCCTATATCACATTTATTATAGTTGTGTTGTAACCATTACAAAATGCAACTATTCATTTATGCTGCTGAATTACATTTCTCAAATAATGTAATTCATATTTTTATTGAAGAAAACGATTAGAAAATAGCAAAAACATTCCTGTAGCCGATTTAAGGTTGATAAAATACCAGTTTATAAGATAAAACTTTATTCAGATCTACTATAACGGTTCCTTATAAAATTTTCTAGGATTAGTTGATAATGAATGTGTGTGTCATCAAGTTGATGATTGGTGCTAGCTCGGTGAGGCAGCCAAAGAAACAACTATTTTCTAATAACCGACTTAATTTGATGTCGACTTTTTTTAAACAAATATTTGCCAAACAACTCGGTTGGATCAACCTTGACTGAGAAGAAAGCGATACGGCCTTTGTGACCTATGAACTATGAGCTGTGGAACCCACACACGACCCTCCCGTGCGTGGGACGGAACCCAGTGAAGAAATAATTAGAAAAGGAAAGAAGGTAGAAGAGGAGAAAGAAAAAAAAAAAGTGCTGTTAAAAAATGCGTAGGTGACACGCATTTGAAATATGCTCCGTACCATTTCCGTTCTCCCTTCCTGTCATCCTTCTACCTTATTCTTTTAATAGTTAATAATACTTCTTTAAATAGTGAGAGTGAGCTTGTGTGTGTGAAGGATATAAAGTTAATAGGATACAAAAATGATTATTTTCAGACTCTACCTAAAATAAGTTATATATTTATTACTTGGTATTACAACTTTTCCTTTTGTTTGAATAATTATACATGATAAACAATTTTGTCTTGTATTATTATAAAAGATAACTGGTTTATTTATTTAACAAACGCTTTTCAATTATTTGGTGGACTAGTAAAGCAGATAAAAAACATGAAATAAATTTTGTGGTTGGAACGAATTGTTGACACCAGAGCCTTGTCCTTGTGTAACACCTGGAGTCCTGTTCACGCCCACACAGAAGGATTCACTAAATTTATCTAATGATTGCATCATTAATTATTATTTTGAATTATTATGAATACGCTAGATTTCAGGTAACTTGTAACCTTTCAAACTTCCTTTATTTCCTTTATGGCTTAAGTTAACGACGTTTCGGTCATAACCAGTCCATTTTCAAGTGTAAAACGATAATCTGCATATTGTCTTCATCACTTTTTATCCAATCCCAATCCGGATTATTGTCGTACTTATCCTAATAAAATTAATTTTATATGTCCATACGCCTGTTCCCATGGCTTCTCCTTATGAAATTGGAGAAGACATAAGGAGAAGAAGACGCTCAGGCTAGATAAAAAATGATAAAGACAATATGCAGATTATCGTTTTAGACTTGAAAATTGACTAGTTACGTCCGAAACGTCGTTAATTTTAGCCAGAAAGAAAATAACGGAAGTTTGAAAGGTTACAAGTTCCCTGATTCATAAATTTAAAATTACCTTTCGTCCCAATTAGCTCAGCTATTTATCAAGTTTTAAATTATTATATAAGTTTATAGTATTTATTTTCCAAGTTAAGACTGAACCATTACATTCCCCAATCCTAAAAAAACATAATAAAACCGTTTAAACTCTTCTTTACACACCCAAAACATGTAATGTACCTCAGTATCGCCTATTACTACACACACACACACACACACACACACACACACACACACACACACACATATATATATATATATATATATATATATATATATATATATATATATATATATATATATTCTATTATAGTATATATATATATATATATATATATATATATATATATATATATATATATTCTATTCTATATTCTGTATATAATATATTCTATTCTATTATAGTATATATATATATATACTATAATAAAATAGAAAAAAAATATTTACTCATGGACTATTTTTTAAGTATAGTATAGTATAAAATGAAAATATAAACATTTTTATGGCGAAAAGAAGTTTTAAAATAATTAAATAGATATTCATTAAGTATAACATGTCCAGTATTAATAAATAAATATGTCTAATCACCTTGAAAACATATTTAAAAAAAGGAAAAAAAATGTTCTGAGAACAAATATAATCATTACTGATCAAATAAATCGTGCACCATATTTTTTTCCCAAGGCGAATTCGTATTTGGATATTGTAGTAATATTACAAATAAATAAATAAGAAGAATTTTAACACATAAAAAAGTACTCGTACTTGCAAATTTAACTATATATTAAAAACAATTACAAGATCTAAAATTCCTTCTTAAGAAATATTAATATCAAAGTGAATATGTGGTTTGGCACTGATTTTCAAGAGCCATTTATCTTGAATTTAAATTGAAAAAAAAAAACTAACATAGGATTCCTCTGAGTCGATGTTAATATAAAAGGTTTGTTTTCCCGTGCTTGATTCATATATTAAGAGATTATAATGTAATAAGAGACGGTTCTATGATGATCTAACTAGTTATAAGATACCTTGAATGCCACATTACCAACTCTGTCATTCAATTTTTGGTTCAGCTAAAAAAGAGGAACACACAAAATAATTATAAAGATTTTCAGGAAGATGTGTTAAAAGGATATGCTGTAAATAAATTACTATTTTCAAACAAATACTTATGTTTTCAATTAATTATTAGATATACACAAGTGTGTACTTCTCTTCTATACGTATATCCAACTAGGACCGCTATTTCGCACTCTGGGCCCGAAATCAAATCTAGTTGGAAAAAAGTAGAAATTGTAAGTTGAGGGAATACTTAAGGTTTATGTTTACTTCCGTTAGGGCACCTCCAGGCTTATCAGGTCTCCGTTTGTTTTCATTCCAACCATCGCGGTGGGAGATAAAAATATCTGCCAAGTTAGCATTTCTAGCTACAGGAGAAGTCAATTCTCTTGATCCTGCTATCAAATTGTAGCAGTGAGAAACTGTTATCATCTTTGACATTTACAATTATAGAATCCCAGAAAACTATTTCTTTAATGATTATCTAAAAGCTTATTACAATCTATGCAAAAGGAATAGCGATTTTAATTTTATTGAATTGGAATAAACTTTTAAAAAATCACGTCAAATCACTTTTATCTTTCTAGTGCTATATTGTAGGCCTAGTTATATACTTGTATTCGCATTTGTGACCTTTTTCCCATTTTGGCCCCTTTTTTTTTGGAAATAAATAATTGTTTACAGACGTCATACTCGAGAAGCGGTCCAGGCGTTTGCTTGTCAAGGGACGAGAGCTCCACGAAAAAGTACTGTCCGCTAAACTTTATTTTTTTATTTTAGTTACTATGAAATTATAATACCTTTTCCTCAGAAAGGGCACAGATATTTAAAATACTGAAATATAATGCAAGCACTCATAGTGTGCGATAAAATACCAATCGAATTTTATATTTAGCACTCTAGTACCAAACATAATAGGTATATTTTGAGAAAAAAAAATTTCCGCTAGATTTGATTCCTGGCCCGTTGTGCTTTGATAGGAATTAGCGTGCTATTAAATTTATTAAAGTTTTAAATTACATAAAACTGGAGCATGGGATTCGCCTTTTTCTGAAACGTGAAATAAAACCTGGAATCTTACGGAATAAAATTAGCGATTCGGACTCTATTAAATAGCTTCTAGATTTGCTAGCTTTTTTGGCATTCTCTATTCTTCCAAAAAGCAATACTACTTCTGGCGGCCAATAGAATTGTAAACCCTTTTGAAATCAATTTTAGGATGTTATACCACACCTTTGTACCGTAGCTTTATATAAATATATATATATATATATATATATATATATATATATATATATATATATATATATATATATATTCACATAAAATTAGACGATTATAGTGCAAGCAACGAACACGGTTGCTTTTCAAAAATAGTGGAATGGGGAATAATATCATTATATGAATACAATTAATGTTATGATGGATTTGTGTATAGCTATGCATTTTTTACATTTTGAAATAATCTCGAGCTGAAATTATTAAATACGATGTGATGGCTTTTTCGATGTAGCTAATGACGTCACTTCCTTGTGCCTTGACCCCATCTTGGCTCTATTGTGTTTACCAGAACAACTTGGCAGTCGAAATAAGTGACTCGGGATGTCCATTTCAATCTAGTTTCTTACCTGCCTTTTATTATTTATTAGATTTTTTCAATACAGGGCGATATAGTTTTGCTTGATTAGCACTCTAGAGCTATTTACCTCATTTATTCAAATAAAATCTTTCATAATTTCGATAACGATTTTTCTCGAGATAATGATCGGATCGGAGGAAATATGGCAATTGAGTAATTTTCAATTCGTAGTCAATTTTTAAGGCATCACTAACAATAATAGAATGCAATAGTCGGATAAAAAACGGATTCATGATTGATCCAAATTTAGACGAAATTCAATGTACCAAGCCGTATTTGGAGACAAAGAAACACTGTTTTTTTTTTTTTTACATCAAGGTTCGTATGGAAATTATAACTTAAAAAATGGCATGCATTTTTTAATTTATAATTAAATTTTTGAATAAAAAGCTATAAAACCTCCTATGTTTGATCTATAATGAGGTATAAGGTCCCAGCCTTATCAATTGTTGCTTTCGTCGTTTTATTAATGAGAATATTCCTGGTGTGATATGTGATGCTTATTTTTATTTTACTTTTGATTCCCTTTTTAATTTGATTTGATTTATTTATTTTACATTTAAATACTGATATGATGTGCTATACTGCTACAGTAAGTTGTTTGCGGCTCTGCTTGCTTGGTGTGTTTGGGGTACTACGTGCTACAGGAAATGATATTTCGGTCAAAATGTGATTTAAATATGTTTTGTACGAATGAAAAGGATCCAATGTTCCCGTTTCAGTTTCTTATTTGTTTTCAGAATCCTGTGTAATTTATCTATTTTATATAAAAATATCTTTAATATATTCTTATTAAATACTTCGTATAAAGGGTCATGCCTGATAAATATGAAGACAGGTAGTGGAACATTGTTATCGATGGAGCTCCCATCCTATAAAACTTTGTCTTTTGTGTGAGCTCTTCGTTACGTTTACTTTGTCATATCACTAAGACTAGAGATTTGGTGTTGTATTCATCTTTAAGTGGAAGACATGACATCCGAGTAGTAGACAAGATTTAGGCTAGGGTTAGTAAATATACTTTAACAATTCGATCGATTTCTTCCTATTGAGCTTCCTTCCTTCATCCTTTCTTCATCTTCAGAGACAATTACCTATTCTCAATCCATAGTACCGATGAGGTCACACCCTTTTAGAATCTATCAAATGAAATTGTATATATATATATATATATATATATATATATATATATATATATATATATATATATGCTTCAGAGGCTGATTTTGCACCTTAATAGCAATATAAAATTCTATTTGAACTATGATCCGATTCCCCACAGAAAAGTAGGAAATTTAAGTTTTCTGCGATATGTAAAATCTAATTATTGTTTTAAAAATTATTAATCATGTAAAGGATGTGAAACCCGGAACATGATTACACAGAGTTTTTTGTAATTTTAAAAATTGAGAATAAAACTTTATTATTAATTTAAAAAAAAAAGAAGAAAGTTTTCTGCTATTTTGGGTAAGTCGCCTTTTTTGTTGAATATGAAGCGAACAATCGAAAACTATTCAACGTAATTAAGTCCCAATGACGCCATCGTAAAGTAGAAAAAATTCCCTTTAATAAATATTGTTCGGCTTAACTAAATCCGTTGTACAGGGGCTTTCGGGAGAGGGGCCAATAGCGAAAAGTTTTATTTTATTTTTAATATTCAGCTTTACTTGAGAATGTTTTTCTCAGTCCCCTGGTGGGCTATAGATATCCCACATTCAGGAAAACTTCTCCATTTATTTAAATTTCATTTCGTATTAATGAACTTCTGGTATCTTTTGGGATTGGTTTAGAGTTGGCACCTACATTGCCAAAAAGTGTAGTGTGGAATTTAGGTTTCCCCGACAAAGAAGTGTTTTGAGAATAAAATTTACTAAATTCACTTTATTCCTAGTCAATAAAATAACACGAAAATACAGAATAAAAAGTTTCTGTATGAAACAAAACAAAACTTTACCGAAAAAATATCTATTAACTATTCTAAAATTAAATATGAAATGAAACGGTCACTGAAAATAAAAATAAAATAAACATGGGCAAATTAACGTGAATAATTCTTAAATATTTAAAAGAAGAAAATTATTTTAGCACAGCAGTAAGAATTTTTTTTTTTTTTAAATATAAATATATCATGAGCAAGATAAAGGAACGCAGACCCTATATTGCCTGAGGGCAAGGACCTGTAGTAGTGTCCTCTCGGTTTTTTTTATTTCTAAAATTTATTTCAATACGGATATTTCTATTTAAGCATCTTTTGTATTTGCATTGTTGGTGTGGTGGTAAAATTATTTTTTTCACAGTTTCATTTCATATTTAATTTCCGAATTGTTTTTGTTAATTAACAGATATTTTATCGGTATAATTTTGATTCATTCCATAAAGAACCTTTTTATTCTGTATTACCGTGCTATGTTATTAACTGGAAACAAGGCGAATTTAATAAATTTTACTCTCAAAACACTTCTTTGTCGGGGAAACCTAAATTTTACACCACACTTTTTGGTAATGCAGGTGCTAACTGTAAACCAATCCCAAAAGAGGCCTGAACTTCATTTATACGAAATGAAATTTAAATAAATCTAGAAGTTTTCCTGAATGTGGGATATCTATAGCCCAGAAGGGGGCTGAGAAAAATGTTCACAAGTAAAATTGAATATTAAAAATAAAATTTTTAAAACTTTTCGCTATTGGCCCTGTACGGGGGCTTTAGTTAAGCCAAAGCATATTTCTTAAAGGGAATTTTGTCTAGTCAAGGTTTCCACAATGGAAACTTAATTACCTTGAATAATTTTTGTGTGATCGCTTCCTTTTTAATCAAAAACGTGACATCTAAAATAACAGAAAAGTTAAATGTCCTGCTTTTCTGTGGGGAATCGGACCGTATGAATTTTTTGTTGCACTAATAGCATAAGTGTGTATATATATTTATATATATATATATATATATATATATATATATATATATATATATATATATATATACTCTTTAAATTATAAAATAATTATTACCTTTTAAAAAAATACAAATTATTTAATAATTATAAACTCTTAAATTATGTTAACATTTTATGTGTTATACAATTGATAGTAATATTTCGATTATAAATAATTACTTATTTCGTTTAAAAACTTTTAAAAATTATATAGTACAGTGTTCCTAACTTAACAAGGAAGATGAAATTTGTCAATCATAGAAAAACTTAATAATTGTTTTAATCAGGTTTTAATTATGAGGAGTGTTGAAGTTACAAATACTCTTTTCGATCTGTGACTAGTGCCTGGGTAGAGGGTCTGTGACTAGTGGCTGGGTAGAGGGTCTGTGACTAGTGGCTGGGTAGAGGGTCTGTGACTAGTGGCTGGGTAGAGGGTCTGTGACTAGTGGCTGGGTAGAGGGTCTGTGACTATTGACTAATGACTTACACGGCCAGTATTATTGAGTCAATGTCCAATTCCGTCAATAGATTGACCTTCTAAGGGCTATATTGTAGCAATAATATGGACACATCGGATATATACACCACCTTAAATAATATTGCTTTAATAATATTGACCATGTAAGGCGGACTTAAAGCTTCTTTGACTATATTATCACAAGTATATGAGTCTATTTTTATGATTTTGTTGAGTATCTTAATAGTTCTCATATTTGTAATATGATGGAAAAGTGTTGCTTGCTACGAAACATGTTTGATTTTTTGTTCTTTTTCAAAACTGGGTAGGTTTTATTATTGTTTTTGAGCAGCTCATGTTCTCTATAACTGGTAAAAGTCAACTATAATTTCTGCATAATGATAATCTGTAATGTTGTAATAATAATTCAGAACCAGGACAGGAAAAGTCCGAATGGATTCCCAATTGCCAAAAAAGGTACTAATTGAGTCCCACCATCCTTCCTAGACTATCCGAATTCAGCACCGATACCTGTGAATTGAGAGTTCCGGCTTATCAGCGTTACCCAGTGACACCATGAGGTTTGCTGGGTCCTTTCCCATATCTTGGGTGCCTTCGAGCAAAAGTCGTTAATATGGAGAGTGCACGATTTGTCCGTCGCCGATTTTTATTAACATTTTTTGTTATTACACTGAAAAAGTCGACAGATATCCATCCGTTTCGTCCAATGGGTCCTAGGAGGTTTTATATCTCCAGTTTGAAAAATTATATAGACATGGTTTTTACAGCAAAACATTTGCTGCAAATTATATTAAAGAAAGAATATAAATATTAAAAATAGTAATTGATTTTTGGTCTAATAAACTTTAAAAAGTGTTGAAATTATTAACTAAACCAGCCTTTTAGATTTTTTCACTCCAAAAATGATGACAAATTTTGATTCAGCCCACCAATAAACCTTAATTTTAAACAAAATAATTGAAAAAAAAAAAATGTTTTTCATTTCCGATGGTGCTCAAAATTTTAAAAGCCACAAAATTACGTTTCGGTTTAAAGCTCTGTATCTCGCCTTCAGTGTATCTGATATAAAAGTTATTGGACTCCTTAGAAATAGGGAGGTTTCTTCTTTTCATACATATAAACAAGTATTGCGTTATCTTAGAAGCTCTGTATAAAAAAATATGATTACCAAATAAAAACGAAATTGAGGTGTTCTGCGGATAACGTTGGCTCTAAAACAGGTAGAAACACCGCGATTAAAGCAAATAGCGTAGTTTAAGAAGCTTTTGATTTGATTTGAATCATACAGAGCATTCCTGATTTATGAATCTTAAAAGAAATTGAAGGGTAGTCAGTAGATCCTGTGTAATTTTTTTAATTTTTAGATTGGGCTGAAAATTTGAATATGTAATTTTTTTTTTATAGCTCTAAAACCAAATCTGACGCCAGTTTTGAATACAAAAAAATTATTCTGATAATTTTTAAATTTAAAAATTATATTTTTCTGATAACAATTTTACTCCGCAGAAGAATACTATTTTCATTACATACAATTCAATAGACCCTTCAGATCGCTCTAAAATTCAATTATTTCGTTTTAAAAAATGACATTACTCTAAACTTTAATATTTCTAAAAGAAACTCAATTTTGTTTTTATATGGTACTCATATTTTTTTCGCACAGACCTTCTAAGATAATGCACTACTTGTTTATATGCTCTTTCTAACGAGTGCAAGAACTTCGATATCGGATTCACTGAAGAAGAGATACAGATCTTCAAACCGAAACGTAATTTTGCAGCTTTAAAAATTTTGAGTATCATTTCCTTAAAGAGCACCTCAAAAAATTGATTTTTTTTCGTTGTTTTTTTCAAGATCAAGGTTTTTTGGTGTGCTAAATAAAAACCGGCCATCATTTTTGGTGTGAAAAAATCTATAATGCCAGTTTACTTAATAATTTTTTTAAATTAACACTTTTTTAAATTTATTGGACCAAATAAATTATTTTTAATGTTTATATTTTTCCGTAAATACAATTTGATAAATAAATGTTTTGCTAGAAAAATTATGGCTGCATCATTTTTCAAACTCGAGATATAAAATAAAGCAGTTGCACTGTGGTTTTTTTTTCTCAGCTCCTAGAGGCCGTTGGACGAAACGGTTACATATGAGTCGATTTTTTTTTCAGTGTAAAATCACGCAAAAAATGTTGATCAAAATCGGCGACAGACAAATTGTGCTCTCCTCTTGTAAGTAAAGTTTGTGAATTTTGTGTGCTAAATGAACGACATACATGGATTAAGTGTATTTTGAATGAAATTACAGTGGAATAAAGCGTTAAATGACTTGGTCTCATTGTTTCGTGAAAATAAATTGTTTCCTAAGTGAACTATTGAACTGGGATTTTTTTACAATTTTTGGACTTTCTGACTTTACTTGAAGGCCCAGGATGTTTTCCCCTCAGATAAATATCAGTCATAAATATAAGAATAGAAATGAGAGCGTTTTGTCCCACCGTGTAACACAACCAATTCGGTTAGTTATTCTATATTACATTAAATGGAATAAGTAATATTCTATGTTACTTCAAATTTTCATTATTTCTTATAATAATTTAGCAAAGGGTGTAATAGTGAAGTATAATTACTGTTAGTTGTAATTTATATTTATTCCCTCTATGTTTAATCTTTCAGCATAAATTTCAAATTGCATCCATCTTATTAACTGCTGCAATCTCCACAATGCCACAATACTTCTGTAATTTTTATTTTTTATTCTTTGTTAAATAAACTCTGTCTTATGCTTCTGGTGTGCTTTGTCACTCTTAATTGTTGCTTGATATTTATTACTGATGTGAGGGGGAAACATATCGTGGCTGTTGAAGGAAAAGTCCAAAAACGGAAAAAAATTCACAGTTCTTTTCTCCTGGCAAATATGAGTAAGCCATTCGTCGCTTTATTTGACTATTTCATTCCAAATTCATTTTGTCCATGTATGTCATTTTTCTACCATTTATGCAGTGGCAAAAAACCCTAGAGAGATCAGGGTGATATAACCCCCTCCTCCCTCGAAAATTTTGAAAAAATATGATTTTCATATGTTTTTTATTTCGAGTAATAATTGTTGATCCAATTCTCATTCTTATCCTAAAAACTTAGGTCCTATTTGGCGGTTATAGACATTTAAGGATTACTTGCCTTCTCATTAAGTCCCCCTCCCGACAAAAAAAATGAAATCCCCTCCCGAAAAAAAATTCCTGGGTATATGAAGAGTATTTGAAATACATATAAGATTATACACACACAAACATATTTTTTGGATAATAAAATAAGTACCTGCCTATGCTATTTTTCCTTCATGTTTTTCCCACCGCCCTTCTTGGTTTTTTACTAAGTATGAGTTTTCCTGAAGCAAAGGATTTCGGCAATCCATTTCTGAGGCCCGAAAACCCTTATTTCAAAAGTGTAAGCAAAATTATTCTGCGAGATTTCCAGATCTATTTTTTCAGGCAAACAGGCAGAAACTGCTCGTATTCGTGTAAAGGATATTTTGAAAGAAAGAAGAGGTAAAACTAAATCAATTGTTTGAAATTTCTCACTTAATCAATCATATTAAAAATTAAGAGCCTTTAAAACAACTTCTACTTGCTCCATGATGCGCTTGTATTGGAAAAATAAGCAATAAGTGATTTGCTCAAAACTCTTTTACTCGTACTTCTAAAATACTGCTCTTTCTGTCGCAACAACTTTACAGAAAACTTATAAATTAGGATATTCTATTCAGTTTAGAACTATTATGAATTATTTAAAAACTTTGTTACTTGCAATTGCTCAAATGTTATAAATTATATGCTGCAACTTGTTACTTGGGTACAAAGTATTTTAAATTTGAGACTTAATAGTCTTTATCTTTTACTGGTTCCGACTTTTTTATGTATATAAATATATTGGTCTGTATGTATGTGTTTATACTTTGGTGTATAAGTGCGTATGATAATGGGGAGAGGAGACAAGCTGTAACATTTGCATAAGCGGTGAGGGGAGCGGGCGGTGGTAGGGTGGAGGGGGGAGGGAGGGGCTCTCCTTTCTCTCATTGGTTATCCGTCGCCATTTTGTTTTAGCTAGCCCGTGTTCCTCCTGGTCTTGCCTGGGTTAGAGCTCCTTCCAGTAGTTAACCCATAATATGTTTGAGACAACTGTTCAATTGTGCAATTTTTTTTTTTATCTGGGCTGCATTACCCTTTTACCAAACAACTCCATTCTAGAATTTTTTTTTTCAATTTTCTCCCTATTTTCGATTATTTTCTAATCTATTACCTAAATATAGTTTAGTGAAAAGGATCGTTTTATCAGTAATATGATGTTTGCGCCAAGTTATATTTGGTTGATACCATCAGGCCGGAAGTGGGTCCCACTTTATTCCAGATTTACTTAGATTGTTCTTAATACTTTATTACTTCACTCAACATATTTCACTGTCAAATGTTCTTAGTATTTCGTTAGTCCTCACCATTTATTCATATTTTTGTTTTTCTGTCCATTGCAGTAGATCGTACTTGTATATCTCATAAATATACGAGGTATTATTACAATGTGTTATATTCTTTTCTATCAGATATTTTGCTTTAGATAAAAGTCGAGCTCATACCGCATTGAAGCAGTCGATGAAGCAGTTACGCTTTGAATAAAAAAATATAGATATGTATATTTCTTAAATTATGATTAATTTAGAGTTGGGTTTCAACAGTCAACAGAAATATCTCAACAAAACTCACCTTTACTTCAAATTATATGAGAGTTTCAAAGATTTAGAAAGTGAATATTACAATGTTTGATATAATCCCAATCGTAAATGATCTTGATGAAATAAATTAGGTATTATTAATATTGTAATAATTAATTATTAATTAATTAAATAATATATTAATGTCGTATGTGGGTCTAAAACATTTAGAAATATTGGAAAAAGTATGTTGTTTTTTTTTAAACTATAATGAAAAAGACATAATAATCGACTAGGGGATTCGACCTTTATTTATTATTAAGTTAGTTATCATCTCACTGATGAGATGGGTTGTCGATGGCCAGAACTGAACCGAACCAATTAAATGAGAGCAGCTGGTGGTTGCGCGGAAGGTTTGGACGGCCAACAGCGCTCCCTATCTAGTGTAACTTCGAACCCGCTCTACCACGATCTGCTCCATGTCGGTACATCAAAGGAAAGTTAGTATTTGGACAGGATTTTGAATTCGTACGCCCACTTTTTTCATTATGAATGATCTCAGCCAAATAATTAAACAATTACAATATTGTTAAATATTTCTTTCTCTTTTAAAATCATAACGTATAACAAAAATATTTTTGTTAATGAGCCCTACAATTGATTTTTATTTCTCGTGTTGTAACATTCTAGTTATCTATTTGTGGTATTTTTTCATTAAGTGCCCGCATTTGCTTTTCTCACACTGTAAAGGGCGTTGAGAGATAATTAGCGTTGAAAAGAAAACGGCAGTATCATTGCAACATATAATATAAGCTAGCATTATGTCTCCTGAGTCGAGATCGCCTTGTTTTTCGTAATCTTTGTTGAAGGTATATATTGACTCTTACCAAAAACAGAAAATTAATATAAAACGTAACCCCTCTGTTGCAATCAGGCGTCTCTATCCCCAAACCCACGTTGTTTGTCCCCAATGAGGTATCTTTGTCCCCAGACACCCGGTATTAGCCCTCAATAAGGTATCTCTATCTCCAGGCCTCCGTTGTTAGCCCCCAATGAGGTATCTTTATCTCCAGACCTCCGGTGTTAGACACCAATGAGATATCTCTACCCCCAGACCTCCGGAGCTAGCCCCCAATGAGGTATCACTATCCCTATACCTCCGGTGTTAGACCCCAATGAGCTATCTCTATCCCAAGACCTCCGGTGTTAGTTCCCAATGAGGTATCTTTACCCCCCATACCTCCGGTGTTAGCCCCAATGAGGTATCTATATCCCCATACCTCCGGTGTTAGCCCCTCAATGAGGTATCTCTATCCCCAGACCTCCGGTGTTAGCCCCCAATGAGGTATCTCTATATCCAGACTTCTGGTGTTAGCCCCCAATGAGGTATCTCTATCCCCAGACCTTCGGTGTTAACCCCCAATGAGGTATCTCGATTCCCAGACCCCCGGTGTTAGCCCCTAATGAAGTAACTCTGTCTGTCCGCAGACCTCCGGTGTTAGCCCCCAATGAAGTATCTCTATCCCCTGACCTCCGGTGTTAGCCCCCAATGAGGTATCTCTATCCCCTGACCTTCGGTGTTAGCCTCCAGAGAGGTATCTCTATTTCCAGACTTCTGATGTTAGCCCCCAATGAGGTATTTCTATCCCCAGACCTCCGGTGTTAGCCTCCAATGAGGTATCTCTATCTCCAGACTTCTGGTGTTAGCCCCCAATGAGGTATTTTTATCCCCAGACCTCCGGTGTTAGCCCCCAATGAGGTATCTCTATCCCCTGACCTCCGGTGTTAGCCCCCAATGAGGTATCTCTTTGTTGAAGGTATATATTGACTCTTACCAAAAACAGAAAATTAATATAAAACGTAACCCCTCTGTTGCAATCAGGCGTCTCTATCCCCAAACCCACGTTGTTTGTCCCCAATGAGGTATCTTTGTCCCCAGACACCCGGTATTAGCCCTCAATAAGGTATCTCTATCTCCAGGCCTCCGTTGTTAGCCCCCAATGAGGTATTTTTATCCCCAGACCTCCGGTGTTAGCCCCCAATGAGGTATCTCTATCCCCTGACCTCCGGTGTTAGCCCCCAAAATTTAATCCCGGATTCAATACTACTAATTAACTTGATGCCTTGGAAATTAAATGTTCGTGAATCGGGGCAGAAAGTATTATTCTTATTATGAACAAACAAGTTTATCATTTGTGTTAAAAAAAAAAAGAAGTGGATTGAGCAAGTATAAAAATAGCGCTCCTAGAATTAGTATCTGTCTTCATTATTTCCTGATTGATTAAATCAAGGAGGTGCTCTAAATCTTCTTTGGGCATTCCATAAAAAAATTCAAACTGTCCACCACTAAATAAGTCTGATATGAGTCGGTGCCTGCCACAATCTTGTCAATTTCCCATCACTGGTGTCACCCAGTTCTCGATTTTTTTTCCTTATTTTTCTTCATTCATCGTCAATTACAATGCATGCAGCACTTACCGGCAAGTATCGATTTTTTCAACAAAGGGAAATAAATTAAATTCAATATAAAACTTAAAACTCGAACGGAACACTGTAAGGGACGCGAGCCTGCACAATGGAACATTTTGAACAAGAGCCGACCTCAGCAAAAACACCTTAGTTTCGTGGAGGGCTGGGACTAGGTTTTTTGCCAGAGGGGAGGGCAAGCTTAATTTTTCCGCACCTCTTTTCATTCTCGCCCTTTGGGTAGTACGTTTCGAAAGAAACATTAACTAATTTTATTAACTGAATCAATTTCTAAACAATCAAGAAGCAGCCACAAATATTTTTTACTTAATATAAAAAATAAACAAAATCGCTTGAATATTACCGCTCTCTAAATTCTAGTCTCGGCTATGCTTTCGCGTACTGGTGATCGTTTGTTTTAGTTGGGCTCAATTCTTCACGTGCCTGCTGTGGACGCGGCTTAACAAGAACGGTCACATATCCTGATGCTATGTTCGCAAGCGCACTAATCCACTTAGACAGGTAAACGCCGTTACGACGGCCCCACACTAGCCAACCGTTTATCAAATAACTTGTCAAATGTTTGTAAAGTATAAAATGTAAAAGCACAAATGGAGTATTCACACACATGACAAACTGTTTTCATTGTATCAGTGAGATTTCTTCTGAATTTCTAAATAATTTTCTAATTCCATATTCAATTATTGTACATCTTCTTTATTATTATGCGATAAAAAAAAAAATTAGTACATTTCTAAATAAGTAAAGAGATGGTCCGGATGGCAGTCAAGAAAAACAAATAAAATGGTGGAAACTTAAAACTTGAAATATCGACGTTTGGACCAAACATGTGAACCAAGATGTGATCTAGTGGATTCTATGAGATAAGCACAACATCCGCTAATGTTATTAATATTTTTCAAATTTTGTAGCAATTTTTATTTAATTTAGCTCCAAATTTTGGCAATTATACTTCCAAAATAGTAACATTTATTTTCCAAATTTAATACGTTAGTTTACCTTTCGGGGTATTGATTTATTTACAAGGATATATAATTATTCTTCATGTCACAATATTAAATTTCAATTGTCATCCTTTGTCATCGCTGCATTATTTAAGATTGTTTAAGAAATGTTGTTGTGGTTATCTGATGATAGCTCACATGTTTGGGCCGAAACCTCGGTTTTTACAATAAAAAATCTACAGACTGAATCCTCATTATTTATTCCATATCATTCTTATTATTGATCCGCGAGTTATCTATAAATTTTACGCATAAGATAGTTTATTCATAAAAGTCTCCCCAAAATAGAACTTACATATATGCATATATATTAAAATTAATGGCTACGTGGGAGCTCGATCTTAATATCGTTAGAATTTTCAAAAACTTCCCTATAATGCAGGTCCTATATCTATATATATATATATATATTCAATATCTATGAAATCCGAAAAGTTAAAATATAGCGATAAGCGAGAGGATGGGTGGTTATTAATGGTATTGTTACTAACAATATTCATATAATTATACCACAAATAGATTAATATTATTTTTACATATATCAATTAATTATAATTTTTTATATCTGGGCTGCTGGTACATGAAATCAATATTTTATAATCGAAATAGTTAATAAATTATTTTTGCGAAATTTCTTGGGGATATATAGATTACAAGGATTGCGTGGAAAAATTCGACAGCATTGAATAAGGGGGATGAATGAGAGCTTCCTCCTCTAGAAAGATGGCAAGCAACTAAAAAACTATTCACCTCTAAGCATTTTATCAATACTAAAAAAAAAAAAATATTTGCCTCAGTAATATCAATTAGAATAATAGAAAACTAGATATTTTTTTCTCGCCAAATCAAGCAGAATTCAGAAAAACATTACTCCACAATAGATCATTTATTAGTTATCAATATCCTAATAAACAGACCATACAAACATAACATGCAATTATATATAAGATTTATTGATTGAAAGGCCTTCGATGGATTGCATACAGATTCCATCATAAAAACTTTCAACGAAAGACAAATTGACCCAAAAATTGTAAACATCTGACATCAAATTCTAAATGAGATAATAGACATCATCAGCCTAAGAAGTAAGGGTACAATGGTAGAATTCAAGTGGCGACTGAAGAAATGTCGAGTAAATTTATCGTGATTACTAGTTACTTTTTTATTGTTATAACAGCATTTGGCAAAAATAAATGTTATTGTTATTACTGGTAATAAATTCTACCTTTGCACTTGATTTCAAATATTGAACAAAGTATTCGACTGTAGTGTAAATTACCTAATGTAAAATAATTATGAGTAAATAGAAAGTACTCACGAAGAGAGCTGAGTACTTTTTTTAACCGTCAACTATGAACTCAAGTACTAAATAAAGTAGCCGCTACTCGAACAGAACTGGTATAGTAAGTAGTAAGTAGTATATGAGTGGAATACTGGGTCCTCGCTATTCAGAGTAATTGTTAAAGAAACTTTGCATTTGTACAATCCTCAAGTTGAAAATCGAATTAGCTATCCTCTATCATATTTCAAATAACTGAGACAATCGACCCTGGTCATTGTCAATTCGTCATTACGAAACCTTTAGTTCGATAAAGGGAATTGTGATACAAGTTTACAAGGATATGTGGCTAAACTGCTCAAGTTTTCTTCTTTTCTTGTTAGCATTTCATGAATCTTTCCTCCAAACCCTATTGCATACCGACACAGCTCAAGCCCTTCATGGTTTCGAAATCCGAAAACATTGAATATTTATCGCTTATGCTCTTTACAACTAGCGGAATCTTTATTTGATTTTTAGGATCTGGCCACCGCCGATTGAAATATACGATATCCGCTACTCAGTTTGGCTCAAACGACAAGTTGACATCTAGACTCTTGGATGCCCTTACTTTTCGAATGGGAATTCATTTCGATGATCTACCCTAAGATATGATTCATCTGATTGGAAGTGCTTCCGTCTACCGTTTTTATATCGCTTTGTACATACTCTAGTGTTATTATCTTAAAGTGTGCCCTACCCGCTAAATTAGGAATGACAGGCTGATTGAAAACTCAGACTGCATTCCTCACTTCAATCACGGAGATTCTGAGTCAGACTGACGGTCTCATTGGCGAAATTTTAACTCAGTTGATCCTGAGACACCAAGGGATGCGGCTCTGACGCAGTGTAATGAATGTATTTTTTTTTTCCAACTGGAAAGAATGAGAAATATTGAAAGAGAAACAGAAATGTTTTTGAGAAAACCCACTCAACTCAATAAGAGTTTATTCATAAGTCGTGAAAAAAGTTGTTTGGTTACAATTGTCGAAATATTGATCATAAATTTACCCATATCTGTCCTCTCTCTGTATTTGTAACTCGGGTCGCCCTGAGATATTCGGCGCCCTTGAGCTAGTAAAAAGAATGCACCCCTATTGATAAGATATCCATGCATACAATACTATACATTTAATTTATAACAGGTCATTTGCTTATTTTTACCAATAGCAAGTAATTCTAAACCCTCCCCTCTTCTCATAACAACAACTGAATAAAAAAAGTTTGTTAGGTGATTACGCGAAAAGAAAATAAACAAATTAGGAAATGAAAAGTTTTATCATAAAGATTAAAATTGAAAGACACAGAATAAAGTGAAGTACTTAATAGAGATAGAGTGGTAAACAAATGAAAAATTGTAATCATAAATATTTGTATTAACCGACTGTTTATTCGTGCCCATTTTCCAGCTTTCACTAATTACAAAACATTTTTAAATTTTGTTTTTGTCATGCAGTAAAAATATTTTCAAGTTGACTGTAGGTTCACACCGTCCTTGAGAATTATAAACCTAGGAGATAATTATTTCCTCTACCTCAAAATTTCTAGAACTCATAAGCTTTCAATGTCATTAGTTAAGTTGATTAGGTTTTCTCAAAAACATTTCTGTTTCTCTTTCAATATTTCTCATTCTTTCCAATCGAAAACAAAATACATTCATTACACCGCATTGTTTGGTGTCGCAGAATCAAATGAGCGAAACTTTCGCCATTGAGACTGTCAGTCCTACTCAGAATCTCCGTGATTGAAGTGAGGAATGCAGTCTGCGATCAGCCTGTCATTCCTCATTTAGTGAGTAGGGCCCACCTTAAGATAGTAACACTAGAGTATGTACAAAGTGATATAAAAACGGTAGACGGAAACACTTCCAATCAGATGAATCATATCATAGGGTAGATCGTCAACTACTGGATTCCCATTTGAAAAGTAAGGGCATCATAGGCTCTAAATGTTGACTTGCCAAACTGAGTAGCGTAGGGCACTTTTCTACTAATCTCAAGGTCCCGGGTTCGAGACCGACTATGGCAGTTAATTATTCATTCTGTTTTCAGTCGGTGGATCGGTCCTGTGGGATCAGGAGACCCTCCTAGTGGTCACCCAGCCTCTATAGCGTGGGTACGCTTGATTGGGGGAAAAATTGGCGGTTGAGCGTGATCTATGCCAAATTACACCCTTGCACAACCGTTGGCTTAGCATGGTATGAGTATGGTCATTACCAAGTACCGAACCTAAGATCCTTCATAGGTTGTAGTGGCAGAGATAGGTAGGTAATTTTTAACGAATTTATTCGATTCAAAGCCCCTTGAGTCAGAAAAACTCATTTGACATATCTATTCGAAAGCTAATTAAATTCTCTACAAAAAAAAAAAAAAAAACTAATATCTAAATCGGGATAATATTAGCAAATATATAGCGTATTGAACTTTATACAAATGTTTAATGAAGTATTCTGTACAAGTTCCTTTGCAAATCGGTTTACCTTGGTTTAATTTTTTTTTAAACTTGTTAACTATATATATCCCGGAACAATCTAGATGCTCATTTAAAAGATAATTAAAATGTCTGCAAAGCTAAAGATAAAAAATAAAAATCATAATCAAATTAAAATCAGCGAAGACACAGCAAAGAGTTTTTATTTTGGACTATGACCCAAAGCGGTAAGGAAAGCCGTGCAAGTGGACGCAGGAGATATTTTATAAAATTCCAAGAGCAATTTTTTTTTTTTTTTTTAAATGTTCATAAAAACATTTTTCTTTAGGTGGCTATTTATAATTTCCAGTTCATAGGAGCCCCACATGTAGTTAATCTTTTTCCCAATCACACTTATTTCCTTAGATCTAGATCATAAAATAATTCAAAGCTTCATAACCTTCGGTAGTGAGGAAGCAAAAGTATTGATTTCAAGGTGTTTGTCTTTACACCGCTTCTCAAAATTTTAAATTTCACACGAAAAAAAACAACACTGTTGATCTTGGTCACTTGTTAAGATTCAATAGAAGGTTTAGGTATTAAAAAAAAAATCCTTTATGGTAAATGTATTCAAATTTATTAATACTCAATCATGAAAATTGCTCTCGATCTGAGAATGAGCCATATAAGAATAAATTGTATGTATATACATCAACTGCATTCATTGCACAAGTAACCAAAATCGATAAAGATCGAATTTACTCTGCTTAAAATATTTTAAAACTTGAATTAAGAGCTTTGATGGATATACCATAAAAAATATGAAATAATAATGACTATAAGAAGGTAATAGAAAAATAAACAGACCATGGCAACTGACTCTGGCTCACGGTCTTAATGATTAAGCTGTCGTAATCTTTTGATATAAATGTTCAAATTATATCGTAGAAATATGTTCAAATTATATTGTAGAAATATGAAATAGAAAAAAAAAGTATATAAACATATATATATATATATATATATATATATATATATATATATATACTTTTTTTGTCTATTACCTTCTTATGAGCATCATTACAATTATTTACTAATATTATCCCGATTTACATTTTTTTTTGGTTTGTTTTTTTGTAGAGGCTTTAATTAGCTTTCGAATAGATATGACAAACGAGTTTTTCTGACCCAGGGGACTCTGAAAAGGGGGCTCATGGTGTCCGATTTGTAACACAGGCATTGGGGGACAAAACCCTAAATAACAAAAAATAAGCTACAAAATCGGTCCACCCGTTCAAGAGATTATCGTGGCACAGACAGACACAGACACAGACACACAGACACACACACACACACACACACACACACACACACACACACACACACACAGACCAATGGCCAAAAATGATTTTTTCCGATTACAATACTTTCTTTACCCAGTAGCGGCAGGAAAGTAAAAAATCATTTTTTTTATAATGACTAGATTAATATTCTTATTTATATAAAAATAAGAGTACCTAAATGCAAAAAATTGCAGGTTGCAATAGCAATTTGGGCATGGTAATGACACGAGTTTTCAACTTGGATATGACTAGAGACCGGATTTCCATGTTATTCCACATTTTATTCGGTTGTGTGTAGCTGCTTTAAACCCGATTCTCGATCTATTGAATAATATATTAGAATTAGTATTGCACGTTTTGGTCTTTTTGGGCTAACTTGCACGATTTTCTTGCATTTTTCGCAATTTTGGGTTTACATTTATATTTTAATAGTATAATTAAACATTTGATCCGAAGTTTCCGTGTTATATATTTAAGTACATATGTAAATATATATTTAATTAGGGATTGATAAATTATTTGTCACTTCTATAAATTTGTTTTATTGAAAACTAGTTTTGAATGTTATACATTCATCTTCAGTTCTAAAAACACACAAAAAATTCTAAAATAAGCAATTCAAAATATAGTTTGGTATTATACATATTAAATTAGATGTGATATAAATCAGTATTATAAAATATTTAATTAAGACAAGAAATCAAATACATGTTAGTACTCACCAAGGTTTAAATGGATTATATCAAACAGAAAAGTTTGTGCTGGTTTCTTCTCGCACTGATCTAACAATGAAAGAAAGGAAAGGTGGGATATTTTGGGATGTCCTTTCTTGTCCTCGCCAGCTCTCGGTATTCATTTTTTAGAGTAGTTGTAAACATGTCTAACAATTAAATAATATAATAGAATAATCCTAGAATAACGTTTAAGTGATAAACCTAGAATAATATTTAAGATATTGTAAAAACTCTACTCAACAATGATATCAATGATTGCTTAAACCTATTCATTTAAATATTGGATGAGTTATGGATATAAAAAAATAAAATTGGGATTTTGGTGTAAAGAGACAAAAAATTTGAGCGGTGGAGTGGTTGAATAGAGTCTTAATTAAATATGGATTTATCAAAAATAAAATATAAATAAATGAGGTTCAACTTTAGAATGCGGTCGCATTATGAGGGTCTGCACCCCAAGTTCACCGCACTAACACTCTCTAGTACCATTTGTGCTAATTAACTGCTTTTTATTTAAGATTCGTATTCATCGGAATTTTTAAAATTATTGCTGCTTTAATTAGATATTATTTAAAATTATTAGTGCTGTCGACTTCCACTCACTAAGCTCGCTCAAGAAAAAAAAACCCAACGGATTCTTTTCAGTTGAGGCCGGGGCATTACTGTAATTTCAATTATTACTGTTTTCATTAGATCACAGCTGTCGACTTCTGGAATCTGCAAATGTCAAAAAAGTAGGACTTTTAGGGGTTTTCACCTATAATTCCTAAACGGTGCGTTCTATCGAAATAGTTATAGTATATTGAATTAAAGAATATCAAATTCTGTGTCTAATCAGCACCTAAACTAACTAACTCCCCGGCGCTACAGGCCAACATGACCGCTCTGTCCTGCGCTTCTCTCTTCCAATTGCGGACACCCAGCATTCTCGCGTCTCTTTCCACTTCATCCTTCCATCTGCTTCTCGGTCTTCCCCTTTTCCTCTTTCCACCGAAACGCGCTTCTAGCATCTTCTTCTGTACTCTTTCATCCTCCATTCTGGCCACGTGTCCTGCCCATCTCAGCCTACTTGCCTTAACATGGTTAACAATGTTAACAATCAGCACCATAACATAATAATTTGATTAACTGGTGTGGTCGAAAAGTACGGTTAAAACGAAAATTTGGTGGAAATATCAGAGACATATTACTATATATGAGTCTGCGATCATAGTTTTTGATAATATTTTTTTTCGAAAGGAATTATAGGTGAAAACCCAAAAAAAGTCTTAATTTTTTAAAACATTTTTTAGGATTTTTACGGCCCGTATCTCAGTAGCTATTCCGAATATTCAAAAATATTCTTAGCGGTTTTTCAAGATGACGAAAAAGATTTTTCACTTGAAGGGCAATACATACAACATACCTGAAAATTAAAAGTACTCCATTTTTTGCAAACCAAAATGATATCTCTACTGTGCTAAAAGGTCAATTGGCGGAGAGTTTTTGCTTCCATTCTGTATTCCAGCGACTATAAGTTGGCAGACCTGCATTTTTCATTAGTCACCTTTTCTGCCTCGGACTCTCGGACTATTGGTACTGATAATGGAGATGAGACTGGATGGTGGGATATGGAAACGGATTATAATAAGTTATTACTGTTTTAATAAATAGAAAATTTGGGAATTGGTTATGGGCAGGCTTTGTTTATCAGTTTTTTGATAGACGAAAAGGGATTCTAATTGGATGTAGATGATTACTGAGAGGAGTCGTTTGTCATGGTTAGGGACTGCGGCGTGAATTTCATACTGTCATGCTCTTTATTTCTATTTTTCATGCCGATAGTTTATTTATCCACATCTCTCTGCCTATATATTTTTGGTAAGAATCGATCCAAAGGTTAAGAAATGATGGGCGTGGATATAAACAAAATTGATCCAACTATTCATTTTTATTTTTATTCATTAGGGATTGTTTTATTTTTATTTTATTATTTTACTGACCAACTCCTTCTTAAAAAAATAATAACATCAAGATATTAATTGAAATGTAGTCGTTTAGTTCAAATTTTCAATTATCTTGAAAAACAATAATTACATGCGCGAAAAAAACCAAGAAACCTGTGACGCTGGGATCAAAGTGCTCCTTGAAAAAACCGAGAGGAGATGGACCGTCGCGCTCCAAAGACCCGTATAAATAGAGCCTTTGCGGATCCCAACCCCAGTATCTACCTACCTCAAGACAAACAATCCTTTTACACGCCATAAGTCCAAATCAACCATACAAAAGTAACAAGTAGATAAACACTAATTCCTAATATTCTTCGAATAGTTAAGTTAACAAAAAAATTCTCCCTAGATTAAAATGTTTCAGTTTTATAAAAAGGTTAATTGTTACTATTGTTAAATTGGATTCCCTTTCGGTATAAAATAGTGTTGAGAATCGATAACTCATGTTTCCAAAATATACATGCTTTCATCTAAGAAATTCACAGATTTTTTTTTATTGATTTTGTTAAATTGATGATGAAATGACATTGAGAGCGCGTTGACAGAATATTGCTTTCAACAAAAAATGGATGATTTGTGGATTACAGTTTCCTGTGATTTTTATCAGTTCTGTAATCTATAATTTTTGTAGGCCTACTTGCAGCATTGACACAAATTAATCGACTACTTAATAAATTATATCACATCCACTGATATTTTACTAATTTGAACCGGAAAAAAATTGATATTTTATGAAATACAACTGGGTAAGATATAATTTAATAGGTGTGAGGTGGTGAGATGGGAATAAAATGGAGCCATATCATATTCACCGACACGTGGTAGGTCTCTTTTTTTTCCATAGTCTATCCCTTACCACGTTTTCTATCATTAAAATAACTGAATATTCATAAGTGCTTGCCTTGGTCAAACAAATCCTTCGCTGCTTAAATGCTAGTAGTTATTTTTTAATTATTAATAAACGGATACGATTCCTTCTTCCCATTTTTTAAAACTCATTTCTTCACATCTAATAGGTTTCATATTGGATGAAACGATGGACTCGTGCTAACTAGCTGCTTTGTATTCAATTATAACATTCGTATTCATAATAATCATTACGGCTTTAATTACATATTATCTAAAATTATTAGTGCTGTCGACTTCCGATCACTACGTTCGCTAAAAAGATATACGAAACCCCAACAGATTGGTTTCAGTTGAGGTCGGGGCCTTACGGTGATCTCAATTATTACTGGTGTAGACTTCGGCTTGCTACGCTCGCTCAAGAGATAAGCGAATCCACAAATGATCCTTTTCAGTTGAGGTCGGGTCTTTACCGTAATTTAAATTATTATTGCTTCAGATACTTCCCCAGACCACAGTCGACAGCACTAATAATTTTAAATAATATCTAATTAAAGCAGTAATAATTTTAATAATTACAACGAATACGAATTTTAGATTTGAATAAAAAGCAGTTAGCTATCACAAATGGCGCTAGAGAGTGCTAATGCGGCGGCCTTCTGGTAACTTCGGCTGAAGTCACGGATAATGCGTCCCAATCGTATATTTGTAACTTGTTTTCCAATATCGATTCTGTAATGAATGAGTAATTTTTGTTTCTTACCTAAAGAAAGTTGTACTTCTCTTTATTACTTGCCCGCAATGCTACGCTTTTTATTTGAATATAGAGCTAAAGCATCTCTTAGTTAGCTCTAAAAATATCAACTGATCGTTTTTTAAAATTATTTTTATGTAACTAAAGCAAGGTGAGGTGGAGTGTGGTATTGGGTTAAGTGCGCACAGAGGCTCTAAACGCTATAATATTTGTCCAATAGTGTCAAAATAAAATTATAAGCTTATTATATGATGAATAAACTAGACGTGAGCATTTTAACACTAAGACCGTTGGACTGATGTTGAACCCTCATTCAGCGCACTCACCACACCTCATCTAACTCAACTTTTTTTTATATTGACTTATCAGAGAATAAACTTTCAACAAGTATAGTAAATGTTTGCTTTACTTTACATATTTTTATGCAATAAGTGAATTGACTGATTTCAATTTAATTTAATCATTTGTATTCGCGTTTTGACGATGTAAAAGGATCTTACGAAAAAATAATTTTGTTCTTAACCAGGTACTCTTAGTACATCTGACAGTCAATTACCACAAAAATTGTGTAACTCGGGCAGTTATGAATCAATATACTCTGAAATATTAAATATAAACATCAAAATCAAATATTTCTTTACATGAATATTTGTATTATAAATTTCGAATTTAAAAGTCAAGAAAATATTTAGAAATAAAAATTTCAATTATACAATTTAATATTTATTTAATTGAGTAACCGAATTTATATACCTACTTAACGATAAATAACTACAAAAAACACTTTATTTTATTCTAGAAATACTTTCATATAGTTATAATCCCATTGTTTTTATTTATTGATCTATCGCACGTTACACGATTTATCTCAATTATTACCGTCTTGTTTCGAATTAGTGCAGTGATGTCAACTGTATCCCCATTTTGTCAACTCTAATACACCTCAAGAAACCAGATTTGACTTTTCATTGGGATTCCTATTTACCTAGTGACAAATCTTTTATTTTGTATCGTTGTACAATTTATTACCTAGTTTTTAGTTTATTTTACAAATATGGTTAAATTGTTTACAGTCATACAAAAAAAAAATGCTGGTAACTAGTGAGGTTAGTGATAATAATGGCAACGTTTCTAGACGTAGCAAAAGACGGTTTTTATATGAAAAGAAGTTTAAAGCTGATGGATAGTGGATGATGGATGGTGGATGATGCATTTGAACTTGAATGATCTTTGCAATGTCCCTTTAATTTACACTTTTTAAGATGGCTCTTGATCATCACTTGCTATAGAATTATAGAATATATCAGAAATTTTCAAATATACTTTGGATTTTCAAATCTGGAATTAAATTGTCATTTGATTTCCATTTATTTAAATTTTCTTTTGGATTGAATTAAATTTCATTGAAGGTCTGACAACCGTCAATATCGATATTAATTGGAAATTATCTTTTATTAGAAGACTCAAATAAAACAATAGTTGTGCTACTCCTGTTATAAACATAAATTAAAAAAATATGCTTAAAAGTCAAAATAGATTCTTAAGAGAAGGTTATCAGTAATGCACGGATTTGAGACATCATCTGTTATTTTACTGTAAATGATTGTCTATCTTTCTCTTGTGAACAATTTCCTCCTCCCCCCCCTTCAAGACAAGGTTGGCGTCAACGACTTGTTGGCCGCTTTCGTCGATCTTACTTGGATTCGGCGTGGGTTTTTCGCTGGGCGAGTGGGATCGGATGATGGAGCAGTTCCCTAACAGAGGCTATAACGGAAGCGGCCAGAGAAAAACCGAGAGGAAAAACCTCTGGAGGGATTTTCACTGAGAGTTGTCGCGTCATTGGGTGCCGACCGCTAGACCCTCCTAGGAAAGAAATACGCTACTCGGCGGCCTTCTTGGAGAATCTTTTTTTTTTACTCTTTTTGGAAGGTCATTGATTTTCTACTCTGCACTTGAATAGTTACAGCTAACAGCAACTGTGCTCGCTTTCCAATGTCCTCTTATTCTATGATTGTCTGTAATATCTATGTTGCAGTAAATTTAATACACTGGGGGTTTCTCATAGTTCCCTGTTATTATATACGACTCCACTGAATTTGGTAATTTCGATATATTATTGAATATTCATCAAATTAACCGGCGAGTTTATGTAATTTCCAAATGGTAGGGGCCGATTTGATAAATATCCTCACTGATTGTGCTAGTAGAATACAGCTCAGTTCCTTTCAGTAGTTATTAATAATGAGGAATAATCATTTCCGTTAGGCGCCAGAGGCTGAGAATAATAGTATTTTATAATTTGTAATGAAAAATTAAAACGTCAATAAATGTATGAATAGAATTTAGTCTGATGGAAATTTGAATAAGGGACTGGCATGTCTTGTCAAGTTAAAGTACCTGTATTGACACTGGTGGGAGAGAGGGGGGAATAGTCCTCCTTGCCAACCTCTGCCGGCTAATTTCGCGTTCTTCCTCCCCTCTCCCCCCGTACTATCTAGCGAGAGAGTGTCAAGATTTATTTCTCGGGACCACCGCCAAATCAATATTAACTGGCCCAGGTGAAGACCAGGGGGCCGGGCACACTGGGACCATATCCATCACCACCTTAGTGAAAGACCTAAGCAGAGAAAATAATTTTTATTATTAGAACTTATGCAGAACACTTTATATATATATATATATATATATATATATATATATATATATATATATATATATATATATATATAATCAATCCATATGCTAAAGAGAAAGAAACATTTTTATATAATAATCGGAAATTATAAAAAAAAAAAAAAAACGGACTAAGGAAATTTATCGCAACATGTACTTCACTGTTCCAACGAGTTAGTAGAAAGAGGACATTGTAATATCAACTAACTTGTAAATAAATATGTACAATAATAAAAAAAATTCTCTCATGATAATAACTTTGATAATGTACCCAAGTTTTAATGAAAATGTGAGTCATGAGTGGAATTGATTTATAAATTTAAAGTGATGCTGAAATCAAACGTATTTGGATTTTTAACGAGATAAGTCTCTTGATAGAGCATTCGAAAAATGGGTTTCTGATTTATTTGAATTGAAATGCCTAATTGGGAGTAATTGATGTTATTCACGTATGATTTGATTGATATTTGTATTATGGTTGGTATAGATGATGTGATTTATATTTGTATTATGGTTGGTATAGATGATGTGATTGATATTTGTATTATGGTCAGTATAGATGATGTGATTTATATTTGTATTATAGTTGGTATAGATGATGTGATTGATATTTGTATTATGGTTGGTATAGATGATGTGATTGATATTTGTATTATGGTCAGTATAGATGATGTGATTGATATTTGTATTATGGTTGGTATAGATGATGTGGAATGCCATGAAAGATTTAGTCATTCTACTTGATATAATATTGCCAGCTATGCGCAATTCATCTTCTAATGGAACTATTACAATATATATTAGAATAGTTATTATACCGGAATAGATAGTAAAATAGTAAAGGCTCAAGTCTATTAATGATTGATTATTTGATAGAAACAAATATTGCGAGTGGCATTAGACTGATATTTAGAATTGGTTATAAATGGCCTATTGTAAGGATTTCGGAGAGTTGTTTCAACTGCCACGCGACTCAAGAATCTATTGGTTTGATATTTGGGTAGGAGCGGATGAGTTGGGTGACTCTGGCTCATAGAGGCAGAAGGAATATAAATAGAAGAATCGCTATTCTCCTCGCTCTTTGGCTGAGCACGCTTCGTCTACGTGTTTCCTCTTCCTACGTGTCTTCACCAGCAGATTCCATTATGTCCCTTATACTACCCTACTCCACATCCAGATATTATAATAAAATAACTAACTATACGCTACACCTGCCCACATTATTTCACCTTTAGGGATCATTTTAGACAGAAAAAAATATATGTTTAACAAAAATTTCGATATTGAAATGAGTCAATTGAGAGAAATTCAACAATTTATAACGCTCATGTTCCTTTCCATTTTTGGCAGAATTCTATTTCAATTATATAATTATAAAGGCAATATTGAGGCCAAATATCACCTCCGCAAACGCTTTTTTTTTTCAAAAAGCTTCCGTCACAATTTTTTTGTGCTCTTTCCCCTGTAATTGTATAAGGCATTAGGGACGACATTAAATTGCATTTAATTAATAATTTTTTTTCGGATTTCATGCTGGAGGCATCGCAATAAAAGAAACATTGCAATGCTTCAAAATTTATTCATAATATATTTTTTTCTAGTGTTCAATTACATTTTTTCAGTTTATTTTCAGCATCACATCAAAACACTATGGTGAATAGGTTTTTTTTTTTTTTTTTTTTTTTTTTTTTTTTTTTTTTTTTTTTTTTTTTTTTTTTTTTTTTTTTTTTTTTAAATTTTTTTTTTTACAACCCAGAGTATTGGGACTGTAATTGAATACAATATTTTTCCTTCTCATTAGTGGTTTAAAGGAAACTTGGCTACAAGTATAAGTGAGCCTCTCGGATTGGCAATGAATTTAATAATAAAGAAATTGATATTTGATGTAATTTTTTGTGCAATTGTCGGAGTAATGGGGGAAGGGTGGAGGAGCTGCTGAGTCAGTAAGCCAAGACAAATATGGTGTTGGGGTTTGCCTAGAACTGGATACTACGGCCACTAAACAATGGAAAACCAAATCATCAAAATTCATTCCATATTACTCTCGTCTTCCGTTCCCGATCACTCTTCTCGATTCTACCTTTCGAATAAATTCTCAGAAAGAATGATAAATGTGACTCTTTGGCATCCGATGTGACGTAACATACAAATGATTTGTAAATTCATCATCTATCAAAGTGATGTACCTTTGTATTTAAAGTTTCGGTTGAGCAATTTCGAATGGACATTTTCAAAGTTTCTCACCTTATCTATGGACGACTTTGCTGCAAGTTTTAGAAGCGATCGAGGATTTATAATTTATCATCACAATTGGTAGTATCTTGTTGAAAATTTCTGACTCAGGTGACAATGATTTAGCTGGAAGCGAAACTGCCTCTAATGTCCTTTGGCAAGGCTATCCTTCGCAAAAGTGTGCTCAAACAGCTCAAGTAGTAGCAATCTATTGAAAACCCCAACAAGATTTTTTTAGAAATAATTTTTTTATATATTTCAATGACAACTTGCCACTTGTCGGAAATATAAGTAAAGATAAGAGAAATATAAATTTTTATAAAATAATTTCGAAAATAAATACCAATCACTGATAAGAAAGAAGTAGATTATCTATGTAAGCTTAATAAAACTAAAATTGGTAAGTTGAATGTTTATAAAAAGAGTTTTTCTGTGTTTTTCTCATCTGGTCCTGTGATAAAAGCCCATAGCCAGCAGCTTGGATATTCCATATTAAATAAAATTGACTTTTTCCATATCTTAATTATATTTTAGACTGTTTATATTAGATGGCTATGATGATATTATATAAAATCACTAATTGAACCTCAAAGCGGGTTCTATAAACAAGAGGCACAGAAACCGGCCACCGGAATGCTATCCTCCTCGGGTATAAATCGTCTGCCGCATTTGCATATCCTTTGGCTACCGCGCCGTCTATGCCAACCTACTCTTCTTATTGTATTTTCCACCCTTTCAACATTCACCAACTTTCCTACCAACAATTGTCTTTATATATATATATATATATATATATATATATATATATATATATATATATATATATATATATATATATATATATATATATATATATATATATATATATATATATATTACGCATTATTTTCTTCTTTCCTTTTTTTTTTTTATTGTAGACAAAATAATTTGTTCAATTTGTTTTTGTTATAAGTTGAGAGAAGCAGTGAATAGAAGGATAGTACAGTGCTGTTTTTTATCTTAACGAATTTAGAAGAAAAAAAAGGGTGCAAAGTTGTCATTGCTTTTCTTAAAATTTCTTCATTTCTTATTAAATTATGTGTGTTTATAATGTTGGAAAATTTTGATAAAAGATATATTCTGATATTGCATCAATTCTAATATCTTATGGAAATTTAATATGAATATGCTATGTATATTTAGAGAAAGGCAAGTTTCCATCACATTTCTTTATTGCCATTGCATTTATTACAATTCATCAACTGACGTTTCCGTGTGTTCCTCTGCCTTCAGGATTATTTTATTCAACAATTAAATGATACAGCAACAAACTACATAAATATTTATGAATATTATGGCACATTTTTAGTTACATTATTTAAAAATAATATAATTGATTGCCTTAAATGACACTTATTGTATATATCTAATAGTTATAAGTGGTTCCCTACGTCTATAATATCCATATAATATTTTGTCTATTTTTTTAATATTAGTACTAAAATATATAATTTAACAGAAAATGTCCACTATGATTTGAGGATTTAAGTTTTTGTTTTTCACTACTGAAGGAAGGGAAGCTTTTCATTCATGCAAAAAGTAACATCAAATTATGCCCTCAGAATCGAAAATTTCAAGGCTCGTTTTAGGTTTTAGGTTTTAGACATGAAAGAAGTTGGTCTCGTAGTCAAATCCATGGGACGGGCATAACACATTTTTTAATGAAATATTTAAAGATTTTGCGGGTTGTTACATCAATGGTCCCTTATCAATTTTATTAAATTATATCTCCTACTTCCGCTTACGCAGGTGTAAAGGTATTTTCCTTGACACGCCTATATTTCTATAACGCCACGATCTATTTGTCTCCAAGTTAGAGCAAAGTTTGGGACTAGTAAGGAAATGATCCAGTATCAATTTGGGACTAGTAAGGAAATGATCCAGTATCAATTTGGGACTAGTAAGGAAATGATCCAGTATCAATTTCATGAAATTCCTCTTAACGATTCTAATTAATGTAATTGAACTTGATCTGACTGATAAATATATTTTATTTCTTTTTTTAATTATTTTCAGTTCAACAATGACCTTTAAAATAATTTTGGAAAATTCTTCCGATATTTTATTCGTCTATTTTAATAATAAGTTCTAGTTACAACTAGTTATGTATAAGATTCAGTTATCGTACATTAGGCTTTTCAAGTTGCTAATTTCCATCACCATCGAAATTTAGGCTGGAGCGTATTTCAAATTAATTTTTAGAATCCATCGACTATTAGGTTTTTAAGGAGGCAACGACATAGCTGAGCGTTGGCGGACATCACCTTGTCCAGGATTGCCTTTATCAATAGTAGTAATAGTAAAGACGCTTATTCGAAATTTGATATCCAACTTTTAATTGCGCATAAACATTTCAATTTACTGTTATTGTTGAAGTATTCTTCAATATTGGGATCGTTTTTTAGATATTCCAAGGTTCTGAATACTAGCCCAGTCAAATAAGAGTTCAACCTCCGGATGAAAGATACTGAGCTGAAAATTTGCATTTAAACCTTTATTATGACTTTCTAAATGTTGGCTAAAAAGTCTCATAAAATCTCGTGTCGGGATCTCAAGTTATTAATTAAATGCCAAAGGACAAAAAAGTGACAAAAATATGTTTTTGTAAATACCTCGTTATTTATGCCTCCCACGTCAACGTTTGATTCAAGAAAAAACCTAAATTTCACGCTCATTTTTCATTCTGTGCTCAATATCTTGAAGACTACCAACCACGCGAAAAGTGTGAAGACTAACGAAAACCAAGACGCTCTATGGTGTCAGTGAAGAAGCCATTCATGAAGATGAAATAGAACTGGTTCTTGAGCACAGGAAACTAGGCAAGGCTGCAGGCAGAGAAAATATTGCCCCTGAGTTCATAAAGTATGGCGGCCATGATCTCATTAAAGCGCTACAAGGGTTATTTCAGAATGTTTAGGACACCGAGACAATTCCAAAAGATTGGGAATACAGTGTTATAATCCCAATCTACAAAAAAGGAAGGCAAACAGAGTGTGTTAACTATAGGCCAATTAGTCTCGTGTCCGTGGCCTGCAAAATGTACACATACATTCTGCTGAAAAGGCTACGACGGATTGTGGAGGAGCAGCTGGAGGAGGAACAGGCAGGTTTCCGCCCGAGGTGGCAGACCCAAGACCATATCTTCGTCTTACGAAACATATTAGAAAAATCATGGGACAGAAACAGAAGCACGTACCTAGCTTTCCTGAACCTTCAGGCTGCCTTCGGCCCAGTCCCGCGTCAGGAGCTATGGAACGCTCTTGCAGCTAAAAATGTTCCTAGGGATCTCATCGCTGCTATACAGTCTGTATGCAATAATTCAAAAGGAGTCTTAAGGAACAACGGAACAGAGTCTGCCCTTTTTCTTAAAGATAGATGTGGCTAACAAAGGGATACACTAAGTCCACTGTTATTTACTATATTTATGGATGAAATCCATTAAATTTGTAAAAGGCGAACAGCCATTGGAAAGTGGAATATGAGGACAATATGAGTGGCAGGAGGAACTGAAAAGAAAAGGAATGACCATCGAAGAGTCCAGGGATGCCTCGAAGAGTAAGATACTGGTTCTTTCTCGAGATGAGGAGGAGGCAGTGGAGGTGTATTGTAACGGTGAAGTTCTCGAAGTAGTTGACGACTTTTACTACTTGAGAACTAACATAAACAGCCAAGGCAGAATAGATTGGGAGATTACAAATAGGATTGCTTGAGCAAACCAAATCTATTATAACATATGCAACAGCATCGTTGGCCATCGGGATGTGGGGCAGGAGAACAAGCTCCACATTTACAAGTCCGTGTACCTCCCTACTCTTACGGAAGAGAGAGCTGGATTATGCTCGACAAGCAGATTAGCCGAATAATTGGAGCCGAAATGAAGTACCTACGCAGGGTTGCAGGAAAAACTACAAGAGACCGCGTTAGAAACGAAAGCATTAAGGAGGAGCTTAAAATTCCTGCACTAAAAGCCACCCTAGAGAAACGACAGCTTAAGTGCTTTAGCCACGATTGTCGAATGAGCGAGGAGCGGGAACCCAGGAAAGTGATATAAGCTCGACCCACTGGCAAGAGGCCACGCGGAAGGCCTAGGATTTTTCACCAGGAATATATCCAGAGGATTGATTGGTGGGAAAAAGGAAAAACACTCCAAGAAATGAAGCAGCTCTGTAAGGACCGTGATGCCTGGCAGCGTTGGATTGAGGTCCCTCCACGCTAGAAATGGCACAGGGAAGAAGAAAAACTAGAAGTTCCCGAGATAAAGTACTTCAGAAAAACAAATTTGTTTACAAAAAAAAAACCATAAATCACAATTTTGTGAATTTATTCTGGCAAATATCTTGAAAACTGTTCTTCCTACGAAGATATTATTTGAGTGGTAACATCTGTGGTCTAATGGTATTATAATATCTGTAATTCTAATAGTTCCCGATTTTTGCATATTGCTACAGAAGTATCTTTCGAAATGTTAGATATTTCAGAAACTATTATACCTACTTTTCTTTATATCTACTCTCCAACATCATTCATATTATATCAAGAAAAAGGTTGATCATGGAAAAAAAAAATGAATAAGATTAAATCTGTAAAAAAATTAATATTCTACAAGTTTTATAATAACATTTAATGACGAAGGAAGCATAAAAAAAACAGACATTTACAAAAAGAACGATTTTTGTCACTTTTTTGTATTTTGACCTTTAATACCTTAGACGCCGACACGAGATTTTATGAGACTTTTTAGCAGGGCTCGAAACAATTTTCAATAAGTTTCAGTTTAACAAGAAATTTTACAATTAAAGTATTAAATTAAAAGTTCTACACAAAAGAATCTTCTGATGAAAAGTTCTTTAAGAACTTAAATCATTAAAAGGTTTTGATAAAAATTCTATTCTTAAAGTTCTTGCCGAAACTTTTTTTTATAGAAATTCTGTTAAAAGAAGATCTCCTATTCAAACATTTTAAATTCAGCTTCTCAAATATAAGTTTTCACATATTTATGTGGCAAAACTTGAGAGGAATCTTCGAGCATAATTTTTTTCGGGAGAGGTTTTAAATTTTTTTCGGGGAGACGGTGGAGGGGAGGTAATTTTAATAAGAAGAAGGCAAATGATCTCCTAAATGTCTATAATCGCCAAATTTGGCGCAAGTTTTAAGGATAAGTATGAAAATTGCTTCAAAAACTACTGTTAAAATTACTCAAAATACAAATGTTATATTGGTGTGTATGAAATTATATTTTTTGGTAGATTAGGACGGGAATATATCCTCCCGCATACGCCACTGTTGGGGAGGTGGGGTAAACCTCCAGATACAGCAGTATTGTTGAAAAAATGTTTTAACGAACATAGATAATAAATGAAATTCGAAATAAAAGAACAAATAGAAATACAAGTACCTTTTTATTTATTTTATTTAGCATTTAATTTTCTAATTTCAATAAAATAATTGCTTTAATTTTAATTAAATCATCTTGTTTTTTAAAAATAAAATTTAAAGATTAGAAAATCATTCAACACATAATTCCATAAGTATTTACCTCATTTAATTGGAAATTTTAATTATGAGATCTTTTTAATATATTCTCACTAAAAAGCTCTAACGAGAACTTTTTTAAAACAGAACTTGTATATAAACGTTCTGACCAAAATGTTCTTATAAGAACCTCTAATAAATGTTTTAACATAAAAGTTCTTGCATGAACTGCTTAAAAAAAGTTGCTAAGAAAAAGTTTGATTTAAAACAAGAACTTGTTCAAAATAAAAGTGTAGAGTTATTAAGGAGCCCGGCTTTTTAGCCAACATTTAAAAATTGATAATAAAGCTTCAGCAAATTTTGGGCTCAGTATCTTTCATTCAGAGGTTCAGCCTTTTTTTCACCTTATTTGACTGGGCTATCCCTTTTTTAATCTAATTTTCGATCGAGCATGCGGACTGCGGGATCGTTTATTAGCTAATCAAGGGTTATGATTCGGATTTTTGATAGCTCCTACTCATTTGGAACATTTTTTGGTATAATTGTCCGAAACATGCGAAATAAACAATCAAAACACTATATTTGTTTTTCTCTCCACATTTGTTTTACATACTTGTTTGCATTTATTTTCTCTTATATAATTAATAGAAATGGTGAGGAAGCTATACTACCCTTGTTATATTACATCATGTACTTAGATGTTCAACAGTTGAGAGTAAGAAACCTATAATAGTGGTATAAATTTTTGGGAAAACTATTCCTATTAGCTCATCTTTCAAAGAAAATAAACTTAAAGGAAGGTCCTTTTCTTAAAGAAAAGTTATAGATTGTGTTCTTCCAATTAACATTTTCTAACTAAATATTTTGCTCAAAGAAAGGATGCAGGAAAAATTCTGTTTCCCCTTATAGATTAAGATATAATCTGGAGAAAACATCCAAACAAAATGAATTTGTATTTTGTAGGGCCTGTTTTGCTGCTCGATCATATTTGTTATGATGCTTTGGTGATATGAAATCATTTTTCTCCTCTAAGACGGTTCATTAAAGCAGATAGTCTATGTTTTCTCTAGCTTACTAATTGTATCTGGAGGTTGTAATGGTTTCATTAGCGATTTAAAAACCTATTTAGAGTTATTGTAAAAAAAAATTATGTAAATTATAATTCATATTTTAAATAATCTAAGTTAAATAAGATATCTGTATATATCATCCTAAACTGCAATTAATAGTAACCTACTAATTTTAGGCTCGTTTTGACGGGTTGAAGGGAATTCAAGTTAATGAATGCCTACTGGAACATGGTAGTGTTGCGTTCTGTACTGTCGGCTGTTGTTTTGAAATTACTGTAAGAGGGAAAATTTAAAAAGTAATGTTAATAGTGATTTGTTATTTGTTGACTTCAGAGTTGGGCATTATCCGAATAAACTTTTATTCGGATGACGGATGACGAATAATTTTTTTATAGTTTCATCTGTGAACAAATCATCCGTTTTTCGAATAAACATGAAATTATTCGTCATATGTTTATTCGTTATTTATTATCTGTTATCCGTCTTGAAAAGCCGCTTTTTTGTTTGATTTTTGGATTTTACGAATATTGAAACGCAAAACCTCAAATTTTGAGAGGAAGGAGATTTTTTTTTTCTTGGTCAATTACTGAAAATTATGAATTAAAAAAATATGAATTCTAATTTTAAATGAATTCACATACATTTATTTAAAATAAATTTGTAACATTCCGTTATGCAGTAAATACAATCTATTTTAAAAACGCGCGCTCAACTATTGATTTATTTTAACTTTTCAGATTTATTCTATATTGAGGTCCATTATTGGGTAATCGTTGACGTAGTTTTAGAAAATACTACCAATTTTAATATCGCGCCATTAAGGATCGATTTATAATAACTTTTCGGATATATTCCGTATTGAGGTCTATTATTGGGTTGTTGGTGACGTCTTTTTGAAAATACAATCGATTTTAACATCGCACGCATCGATAACATCAAGTATTGATTTATTTTATCAGGGGTGCAAATAAATTTCCGCCGTTTTTAATAAAAAATTACGAAGTTATTGTAAACAAACGGTTCATTACATTTTATTTAAAATATTGTCCACCACTAGCTACTACTTTTCCCCATCTTTCTGGAATCATTCGGATACCACGTCGAAAAAACTCTTCATTTTTTGAGGCTATCCATGAATCGATCCAGTTTTTCTTATCTTCGTACGATGTGAAGCGCTGCTTAGACAGACCATGTGCTATCGGCCGGAACAAGCGGTAATCACTAGGCGCAATGTCTGGGGAATACGGCAGATGGGGTAGGACTTCCCAGTTCAATCACCTGTGACTGACTATACGATGCGGAAAACCTTTTACTTTATGCCTGGCAAGCACCATTTCAGATGTGCACAATCGGCGTTCAATGTCTCTTGGCTTCATTTCCTTCATTTTGTATCGATTTTAAACGATGTGATATTGCTTGTCGACTCACTCCTAATGTAATTGCAAATTCTTCTTACGTTTGGTACGATTCTTCCACCAATAATGCTTCCAATTCTGTGTCCTCATACACTTTCGGCCGGCCACTACGTTCTTTGTCCTCCACGTCAAACTCACCGTTTTTAAACTTTTGAAACCACTCACGACAACATCTCTGACTCAAAGCAGCATCCCCGTATGCTTCTACAAGCAATAGATTTAAGTTAAATAAATAAATCAAAACTTCCCGCAAATGACACTTATTTGGAACAAAACTTGACATTTTTGCACGAAAAAAATACGTACTGCTAACACAAAGTCACGAGTAGTTAAGATCATCTTGTTGCCAGATGTCAAAACTTGCCATGTGCCTTTGTTCAACTGACAACATCAACATAATCTTGTCGGTGGAGCCGTCTCTCATCAACGGGGGAAACTTATTTGCACACCTAATACCTTTTCAGATGTACTCGATATTCAGGTCCCTTATAGGGTTTCGGACACTGGACCTTCATATTCAGTAAATACGATAAGTTAAAATATATCAATACTGATCGCCTAATTTAAAACTGCATATTACTTTCAAATATAGCGCCTGCGATAACCCGATAAAGGACCTCAAAATCGAATAAATCCGAAAAGTTAAAATCAATCGACACTTGAGCGCTCGATTACGCCAGTGATATGCCCCCAATCATTATTCAGATTTAACTATTAATTTTTTTTTAATTTGCAAATCGAATAACTTTTCGAGTGATATTTATCAAATAATATTAATTTCTCGAATGATCTTTCATTCAGATACTTTTTATTCGAATCATTTTCATCCGTCGAATGCTTTTTCATTCGAATAATTATCCACGATAAAAGATGAAAGATAAATTAAAATAATTTGTTATTTACGGATAACGGATAGTGCGATTATTTTTATTCTACACATGGAATTATAGATAATTTTATCCGTTATCTATTATTTATAGATAAATTTTGTCCAACTCTGGTGGACTTAATGTGCGAGTAAGGATGAAGGTGTGGTGTAGAAAGATGTCCATTGGCCGACAGGGATCAATGAAAGGCTGCAATTAGAGATGCCAATAACAGACATTAGCTAAAGACGAGAACTTTAATGACACGCACTTAACATACGCGTGGGCGACTCCTCCTTCATCTCCCCGGCTCTTTTCTATTTTACTTTTTCTTCTTATCCTTTTTCGGTCTTTATGCCACACCTTCCTCTATAGCCTCTACGATTGTCATTGAGCTTATAAACCCAGTTTGAGCTCTTCATTTATCTATCGGACCCCATTGTAACTGGATCATTACGTACATCTCATCTGAGTCAATTCACAATTCTCAGTGTACGGCGTAATTTTATACGATTTAAAGATACACATATTTTGAAAAAAAAAAAACAGTAACAAATATCCCAACGTGGGAGTACATATACGAGAATAAAAAAAAACAACAACTGATTTTAGTATATGAGGGACTGAAAAGTTATTACGCAAGTTCATAGGTACAATATTATAGTTGTAAAGATTCTTTCGAGACTATAGGTTCATACATCACTTTATAAAATTTATAGGATAGTGCATTCGTTGGACTACGAAAAAAATGTAGACCAGTATTTGATCATACAATTTTTTTTTATTTTTTTTTAAACTTATCATATCAATTTGTTTCATATTCAATATAGATTCAAATTATTACAGATTCAAATCCATGTTGTTTCTATATGTTTGTGGCAGTATAGCAGTGGTGTACAAATTTCTGTATTCTTATCTAATTCTCGTGGATAAAAGTTGAGATACAATTTGACTAAATTTATTATAGATAGTAAATATCTTACAGTAAATAATATTTCTATTATAGCGTCTGAAAAAAAATCCAACAACAAATACGAAAAAACAAAACAAATGTGTGAGGAAAAACAAATATAATGTTTTAATTATTTATTTTTACATATTTCAGAAAAAAAAAATAGTTCAAAAATCTGATTAAAATGGCAGAATCAGAACCCTTGATTACCTAACAAACAATCCTCATAATGAAGAAAACTTGATTGATTTCAATAAATCGAAATGAGTATGTGCTATCGAAAATCGGACTTAAAAAAACGGAATCAGAATCCCCAAATACCTAATAAACGATCTCTACATCAAAGAAAACTTCAACAGTAACCGTAAATCGAAATGCGCATGCGTGATGAAAAATCCCATATTAAATTCAGAGTTAGCATCCTTAACAACCTAATAAACGATTTCTAGCACTAGGCCACTGCAATTAGTGATCTGCGATCGTGATAATTCCGTTAGTAACAGTTTTTTAATATGTTCTATCAACTAGTCCCCTCACGTAAAATACGAGTTTTCGACCTTGTAGCGCCTCAGCTCACGCCGCCAACTTGAAAAAAACAACCAGCATCAAGGAAAAATCGTTTCTCCCCGATATATATATCTCCTTTCCAATCCAAATTTCGGTTAAAGTACCTTGAATAAATTTTGTAGAGCATAAAATTTTCTGCAAACTTATATTTATAATTATCTTCTAGCTCAATACAGGATCGAATATAAAGTCTTGAAAACGCGTACAAGTTCGTAAAAACCAGTAAAAAATGGACAAGGTTTGATTTTTTCTGAGCACCCTGTTTTTAGTACAGTTTTGAGAAAAATTAAATAGCAATAATGTATCGGAGCATAAAATTTCATACAGCACGTATATGTTCTTATTATGTCTATTGTGATAACCCACTGAAAACAGGCCGAAAATTGAATAGTATTTTCAACTTTTCATTCCACCTTGTCAAAAATTGAAAAAGTGGTGTTTTTTTTTTTAAATTTATTTTATATGCAATAGTTGGTACTGTCATAATATAGACGTAAGAACGAGTGAGGTTGTACATAGGAATGGTAAATTTTTTTCGCAAAATTAACATTTATTGACAACAACTAAGTCATATATATAACAACTACAATCAATTTTAATTATTCTTAATATTATAATATAATTATATTTAACTCATTCACATTTTTGAAAATAGAATAATCAGTCTGGGGTGATCCTGACCTCTTAATTAAATTTATCCAAGCTACCACCCGCCAAAGATGCCGTCCGGCGGCATCACGCTTCAAGAGCATGCTTGGCTTTGTTACGATAAAAATGGGGGTGGAAGAAGGATACTCTTAAGTTACTAACTTCAGTACTAATTTTGAAGGAAGCTGGACGTCAGACCTCGCTGAACTTTTGTATCCTGCCAAAGCAAAAGAGGTTGCACTGGAAAGTGCATCTGCAGAGAGTCGGGATTGAAATGCTCTCTATTCTGCGTTCACTGCAACCGCAACTCTGGTAAGAATGCTACTGAAACCTTAGATGGTGCAGCAAAATAATTTGGAGGTCATGTTGCCACAGAATTGGCTGATGAGACAGATGAAGAAAATATTGCATATGCTCCGAGACCGAGTAAGAGCCTGAAAATTTAATTAAGGGACCAGGATCACCCCAAATTGATTATTGTACTTTCAAAAATGTAATTGAGTTAAATATAATATTAGGAATTATTAAACTAGTTTTTTGTTGTTGTATTCATGACTTAATTGTTGTCAATAAATGATAATTTTTCGAAAATTCCAATGTTTCAATTTTTTACCATTCCTATGTATCATCCCCGCCTCTCTGCAAATGCACTTTCCAATGCAACCTCTTTTGCTTTGACAAGATATAAAGTTATTTGGCAGGAAATATAGGTGTGTCGAATAATAGTGTTTGCACATGCGTATGCGAAAGTAGTGGATGGAATTTGATAAAATTTCACAAAACCAATTTCACATTAATCCTCGGATGTCTTCTAACTTTCGAGCATATCGCATGAGCCCTTATCGAAATATAGATATTTCAAAGAAAATACGTTTGTGCATGTAATGTCAGTTGTGAATTGAAAGTAGTGAATGGAATTTCATTAAATTAATATGGGGCCATCTAGGTACCAACTCCCACAATTCCTGAAAATTTCACCAAAATGTGGTATACTGATTACATTGATTTGGCTACTGACAGAGAGGTGACCAATTTTGTTCCTTGATATCTAAAAACTAAATCGCGAGGGGAAATTTTCGATTATGGAAACATAATTTTTTTTTCACTTCCTGTATGAATGAATCCAAGGCTCCCCTACCTTCGGTTGTGAGGAAGCAAAAATAAAAATCTTTGACCAATAGTAAATTTGAGGTCATTGTGAGACGTACATTTTTCATTTAAAAGAAAAAAAGAAGATAGAAAAAATATATAGTTGGAAAAAAATTCTGGGAACTCTTGCTGTTTCTCCATAAAGTTAATGGTTTTGCTGCTAATGCATAGGAAAGAGTTATCTAAATTTCTGTCTAATATATATATATATATATATATATATATATATATATATATATATATATATATATATATATATATATATGTGTGTGTGTTTTTTTCTCTCTTATAGTAATCCTGTGCAAAAGGGGTTTGCTTTGTATTTTTTTCGTATTTATTTACCAAATATACAATTTAAATAACATAGTAGAAATTATATATATTTATTTAATCTTTTAGTTTATTGAGTAATATTGCATGATTTCTCAATAAAGGAGCAATAATAATTAAAGAGATCAAATAATAGCAAAATAATAAACAAGAAGAAAGAAAGAAAAAAAAACAAAAAAAATAAACTTAAACATAATAAAATAAACATAAGCATCTTAAACGCAGGCATACTTATGTACATTACTTACAATCGGCCAGGGGAATCCCAAACCATGCTTCTCCCTCCACTTATGGATAGAGAAGCGAGACTCCAGGATACCCCAGCGCTTCTCTCTCAATCGCTCCACTGGCTTCAATGCCAGTGACGCGATTGAGAGACTGAGCGAGGGCGCTATAGCCACAGACGCACAGAGTTTGAGTGGAGACTCTCACCATTACCAGAACCCCAATATACATATTTACAGAAGGTCAGGATGTAAGGTCTTGTTTGTAGCGTAATATGGTGAAAGCATTGGCTTATTGATCGAAGGACTTTAGGCTGAAAGGATTGGATGCGTTTGATGTTCAAAAGCTGAGCTGTCCCCCACAGTTCAAGCCCATAAGCATAAATAGGTTTCAGAATTGTCTTGTAACTAATTAACATTACCACTGAAAGCTGAGATTTTGTATTAAGTAGTCTGTATAATTGGCCAAATCGTGAGTTTAGCTCTTGTCTTTTAAGTCTGTTGTCTGGGTTCCACGTTATCTTAAGTAGAAAGTAATTCAAATATTCGCTTTTATAAGTTACAAGTTTGACATTTTTCTGATTTTAATTAAACAAAGAATATTACGACTTGGAAAAAAAAAATAACAAAAAAGGTTATTACATATTCGTTACGAAATACCACACTATATGTATGGGCTGCTCACTTCACATACATAATACAAATACCTATAAAATATAAACGAATGGGTGTATATACATATTAAATGTGTTTATTTAAAATTAGCAGAATAGATATTCAATACTTTATTCTACTCTATTCTAATCACTGAATGGAACGTTGAGCTATCTGGGAGGTAGATGGGAATATAACATGAGTTTTATAAGAAATAATATTTATATTACTTAGATTTTTTGGTTGTTATGTATTAAGAGTATTGGTTTTGTTTGAATGATATTCATTAGCGACTTTATTTTTATTTATTTGTGTTTATTTTTTTATTTATTCTACTGTACCATCCAGAAAATTATTATTATGTAAAACTATTGACATTCCTAAAAAAAGATCATCAGAACGTCATATTGTAAGGATGTGAAACATATCCGGAAGCATTTACATTCTGTATTTTGTAATTATAAATTTATCAATTAAAACTTTATTATTATCATTATTTATTAGCAAAAAAAATTAGTGTATTTTATCTAAACTGCGACGGATATTAATTTTCAATGAATGAATTTGAAGAAATTTTTTTTTTAGCATTATCCGTTATATCATCTGTATATGAATACATTTTTTTTTAAAGCCACATTCATTTTGTTGCAGCAAAGAATGAGTTTTTTTTGTTTTTTTTGTAATATCGGGAATTATTTTTGATTTTGGTAAAACATCTCTAAAAAAAGAAACATTTTTGACGTAACTGCTTCTGATATGGTATCTTTCCCTTATGTAAGGTATCAAGATAAAGACTGTAAATCAGAAATGTTTTATAGCCGGTTTTATAATAAATTATTCCCTTAAGACCTCTTTAACATTTTCGCCTCTTGTGAAATCCTGGATCATTGAATACGTTTGCTCGAATAGCTAAAGACAAAATTTGATCCTGAACAAGATAGTCCAGGAAACGAGGCTAACAAAAAAAATCAATAAACACAAAAGGTCGGGTAGTTCTGATTTTTTAATATTTTTTGGGGATTTGTATTGATATTGAAAATATAAACCTCGGCAGATGACCGTAAGTTTATTATGTTTAAGGAAACCCCTAAAATTTTCTTTAATTTTTCATTCCATGCACAATATCTTGGAAACTACCTACCGCACGAAATATATTATACCTTTTTTAAAGTTGAGTCAATTTTCTGAAATTTGAACCATAATTAATAGTACTCCAGATACAGTTATTCAAAAACGAGAAATCATCATTTCTTGACTTTACTTTGGCAAATGTCGTGGAAACTGCTATTTCTACGAAAAACATCATCAGACGTCTATATGTCTGAAGTAGAGCCTAGAAACGGATTTGATACATGAGCCAAGCATTGGACGGTAAATAATGGAAAGTTTGAATGACGCGTATGCTTGAAGAGAGCGCTTGAGCATGTAGACAGTTTTCATCAAGCTCTCCCTCAATGAGGCTCTTAGCAGCAACTATTGAGAATTATCCGCTCGCTCCCAACACCCAACACCCAACAGTACGGGAGCCCGTCACAAAAACAGTGGCTCATTTCTCACAAAGGTTTAGGCATACAAAATGAACATGTCCACTGGCCTCACATGAAAAATGCACATCTGCCAATTTATAGCCGCTGGAATACAAAATGGCGGCCAAAAAACTTGGACATTTTAGGACTCTTTTTGGTTTTTCACCTATAATTCCTTTACTAATTATATCGAAAAAGCTATAGTGTATTAAATTAAAGAACATCGAATTTTGCGTCTAATGAATACCACAACATAATAATTCGGTTAACTGGTGTGGTCGTAAACCACGGTCAAAAACGATGATTTTGTCAAAAACAGTGACAGAGTACTATATGTGAGCCTGCAGCTTGGAAATGAATACTCTAAGAGAAAAACTCATAAAATAAAAGTTGTAGAGCACAACAAATTTTAAATTCGGTCAAGCAAACCTCTCGAAATCGGCAATCTTCCGATCTCCGGCATTTTAGCCCAGTTTAGTTTGCAAAAAATGGGGTAGTTTTAATTTTCAGGGTTGTTGTATGTATTGCCCCTCTTGTACAAAAATCCGATTTTTCCACCTCCTTATTGGAGCGTTTTACGCCATTTCGAAAAACCTCTAATAAGAAACTTTTTCCAAAATAACTCGCTTCCAGTTAATTTAAGGTGAACATCTGTCCGTATCAGTTTTAAAAAACGATAAATTTCCTGCAAGTTTGTATATAATATTTTTTTAATATTCGGAATACCTACTGAGATACGAGGCCGTGAAAATCTGCAAAAAAGGCTAAAAAAAGTTTAATATGTCAGTAATTTCGCATTATATATGATTTATTTCAAGCACAAATAAAACTACAGACACCCCAGATGCTAAACAACTTAGTCTGCCGACATTAGGAGAGGGCGGTAGTTTCAAAATGGTGGCCAAACAAATTCCAACTTTTAGCACTTATTTTGTTTTTTCACCTAAAATATTCCTAAACGGTGAATTCAATAGAAAAATATGATATATTAAATTAAAGAGAATCAAACTCTGTGTATAATGAGTACAACATAATAATTTGGGTGACTGCTGTGGTCCAAAACTACGCTCGCAGACTCATATATAGCACTCTGCCTCTGTTTTTGACATAATCGTCGTTTTACTGTTGTTTTCGACCACACCAGTTACCCAAGCTATTATGTTGTTGTACACATCCGCTGAAGTTCAATTACATCCTGTAACCGCCGATCTCGTGCTATTATTGATTTATTGATGAGATGCTTGAAACGCGGATCAATGCTTGACTCAATCTTCAAGACATTTTTGACGATTGTACCATAAGGCTAAATCCTCTAAAAATATTGTCTATTCTGCTCTGGAATGATGAAAATACCTAGCATTAATCTTATTTCACTAACTGAATTGGTAACCAACTTTTAATTATTAAATCTTGATTAGTAATTTATTAAATAAATCATAGTTATAATTGAGTCATACTGAAATGGAATGCACCAACACCTGTTGTTAAGGAATTACTTTTGGATAGCGACAGAGAGGAGAATGATGCCCCATTGATTTTGCAAGAAGTAAGAAAAGAGTTTGAAGTCTAGGAGACAGGTTTTGATGAAGATATTGAGAAGGAGAAGGATATTGAAATTGACCATCGTGCTACACCAAAGCGACAAAAGTTATGAAATTGTTCACCTTCTAACTTTATATTTTTTATGTTTTATTAGTATTATTTAGATAGATTTAATACTGGTGCACTCTGTTGTATTTTATTAATATGTTTTGTTTTATAACATAGTCATCTTATTAACTCTCTATTTTATTAACGACATGACTTAATTATAACTATGATTTATATAATTAATCATCATCATAATCATTCCTGCTCTACCGCTTTAGGCAGTGTGAGGTGTCTTTCTGTAAAGCCTGGATCACACTCAACGATCCTCTACCAGTTCCCTTCTCCTATTCCAATCCAGTCCTCTCTTTGCAAAGCATTCCCGTACTCCTTCTTCCCGGGTGCGTTGGGGTCTTTCTCTGGACCTTCTACCGTCAATCTTCGCTTCATATGTCATCCTAGCAAGACGGTTGTTGATCATCCTTAATACGTGTCCAAACCACCTTAGACAGCTTTCTTCAACAACCTTTTCTGCAGGTTCGACACCGAGGTTTGATCGAATGGTTGTATTGCGGATTCGGTCTCATCTGGTTTTTCCTTCTAGCTTTTAAAGGAATCTCATTTCGGATGCTTGTATCTTGATTCTATGTTTCATGGTTACTGTCCATGATTCCGAGGAGTAAGTTAGTAAGGGGAGAAACGTAGATTTGTAAACCTTTAATTTTGTGTCCTATCTTACTTCCCTGTTATTTAGAAATTTTCTATTTGCCAAATAAAACATCTTTCCAGCCGAACTCACTCTTTCTTTTATTTCCTTATCGATGTTGCCTTTCTCATTCAAATGGGCTCCCAGATATTTGAAACTTTCGACCTTTTCGATGGCTTTGTTCTTTATTCTTATTATTCTCTTCTCTTTCTGAGGCATCCTGCCGATTCTCATTATCTTTGTTTTATCGGGGTTTAGTTCCATATTAATTTTTTCTAGTTCTGCTTGGAGAATTCTGATATTATGGTTCAAGTCTCTGTCATTTTTGGCGAGAACTACTATATCATCGGCGATATCAAGGAATAATTAACTGGTCGTAAGTATCTAGATCTAATATCTAGGGCCCTAGTTTGAGAGACCAAGTGGAATCCAAAACCATAATAAACAGAAGGGGGTTTAGGCTGCAACCGTCTTATCCCGAGTTTTGTTCTAAACTCTTTAGAGTAACAATTGGCAGTCCTTACTGTATTTGAGGTGCTCCTCTTTAGACTCATTATTGCCAGTGATAGTCCTTTGTTAATACCTCTATCTGTTAGTGCCTTAAAGATGTCCTCCTGCTTAGTTGTATCGAATGCTTGTGTGAGGTCCACGAAGCACAAACTTAGTTCTATCGAATGCTTGTGTGAGGTCCACGAAGCACAAACTTAGTTCTATCGAATGCTTGTGTGAGGTCCACGGAGCACACACTCAGTTCTATCGAATGCTTTTGTGAGGTCCACGGAGCACACACTCAGTTTCTTGCCTTTTTCGATTACTTTTTTCCGTGATTTATCTCAAAGTGAAGATTAGGTCTTGCGTGCTCCTGTTTTCTCTAAATCCATATTGCTCTTCTTAAAGTTGTGGCTACACTTTTTGTCTTAACCTTTTCTCTAGGATCTTAGAGCATATTTTGCTCGGGATACTCAAAAGAGATATGCCTCGGTGGTTCCGACATTCTCTGTTATAACCTTTTTTGAATATAGGGATTAATGTGGCAACTTCCCAGTCTCTAGGAATGTCTAGGAAGAAGTAGAATTTCTTCTCCTCTCTCTCCCATATATTTTAACATTTCTGGAGTTATTTCATCTTGGAAAGGCAGCAGTTTCCAAGCTTCATTGTCGCTCTCCGCCTCCTCTAGCTCGTCTTCGGAAATGCAGTCTAATTCTTCCCATTGATTATCCAGATCTTCTTCTAGTAGTGGGTGAACATCGTCTCCTTGGAATAGCTCCATAAAATGTTTTCTCCATCTTTCCATAATTTCTTCTTTTTTTCGGAGAATGGTCCTATTATGATTATGATTTAATTATGAAATGTCGATTATCAATTCAGTTAGTGAAATATGATTAATGCTAGGTATTTTTATCACTCAACAGCAGTATACAAAATCTTTTTTAGACGATTTTAACATTATGCTACATTCGTCAAAAATGACTCGTCTTGAGAAGATATCTGAGGAACTGTGAGAGATATAGGCGCCCAATGATGCTCTAAATGAAGCTAGTTAAATTCACTTTAAATTAGTTTATATTGATATAATGAAAATGTTTTTAATATCATGATTTGTTTAGGAGTAATAGAGAAGCATCCGTTATCAAGGTCTCTTTCTATAATATTTACATCAAAGAAATTAGGGATATAATTAACGATAACCGTTTTTTTGGTATCGAATAACGTATTTTTTTACACTATCAGTTATAATATTTTTATTTCTTTTTTTTTAATTCAAAAACTGTAGAAAAACCGATTAAAAATAGATTTCATAAAAAAAATAAAACCTTTTGAGCAAATAATACTTTATTTCGTATTATTAGCTCAAAAGGTTTTCACCTATTTTCAACCCGTCAACCTCCTAGTGCTTATACCTCATTGGCAAAGTCAAACCATTAAACAGATTACAACTAACTTCCATTGTTTATTTCACGCTCAGCAGTAACGCTGTTGTGGTTTACAGATTTCTTTTTAGTTTATTACTAATTATTTTCCTTTTCTGTCTCATTTTCAATTATTTTTAAGTCTATCAATTTTTTAGTTTCTGTAAATTCAACATGTCTCAATCCTTAATCTGGAAGTTTTTTTTACAAAATAAGTAGTTGAGGGGTCAGGCTATACTTCACAATGCAGCCGCCTAATTAGTAGCGATCGCCGTTGAATTTGTTATATATTTATTTGTTATATATTATATAACATTAGCGAAACCATATATAAATATATACATTTATAAAAATATTTAAATCACTCAAGTTTTTCAGTACTCTAGAAGCCTCATTTGACATCAATCCTGAAACTTAATTCTCCACGTCAGACGTAAACTGTCGTAACATTTTTAGTGTTTTAAGAGAGAGCAAAAATAAGTTTCATTACGCATTGCATTGCTTGTTGTGGATATTAGTCAGTGTTTATGTTTCAAGTGTTGCATATTTTATTACCATTTTAGTTTATTTCTTCTTCTTCTTAGTTTATCCTCTTCTACCGCAAAGCAGTGTGAGGCCTCCGTCTATGGAGCCTGATCCACATGTCTCTATCCTCAGCCAGTTGTCTTCTCCTCGTCCATTTCATTCCTCTTCAGTCAAAGGCTTCCTTTATTCCACTTTCCCATGTCTTCCTAGGCCACCCACTGAGTCTTCTACCTCCCACCTGTGTCTCATAAGTGATTCTTGCCAGTCTGTCTTTTGGTTTTCGAGAAACATGCCCAAACAACCTTAGCTGGTGTTCCTTCACTATATCCTTTGCATCCTACTGGCCCAGGTTTGATCGGGTTGTGGTGTTGCTCACTCGGCCTCTCGCGGTCTTTCCTTCCACCCTACGGAGTTGGCTTCTGTGTTTACTTGTTAGGGTACAAGACTCACTTGAATATGTCAAGATTGGCAGGAAAGTATTTTTTAAAATCATTATTTTTGTAGATTTGGGAACCTCTTTGCTTCCCAAAAAGCGTTTCTTAATGGCATTAAAAAAACTCCCAGCTTTGATCCTCTCTCTTATTTCCCCATCTATCCAGCCATTCTCATTCAAATGTGATCCCAGGAACTTAAAATCGCTTACTTATTCTATTCTGGTCCCATTTAGTCTGATCACACGGCCCCCCTACGTTGGTCCTCCTTCCTACACGCCTAATTTTTAGTCCGCTCCCTTTTATAGTGGTACTGGAAAGAGCCCTGAGAAAAGCCCAAACTGAAATGAGACCGTTTTATGTTGACCATAGAAAATTACTTCATACCCGGTTTAGTTTATTTACGATACTTATACTCGAAAAATATGGCTAAACTATTGCAAATACCATAATAAAATCAGAATCAGGCAAATCGGACTCAGGAACGTTGAACTCTGACGTAGAGAATTGGCAGCCCTGTATAATAATAAAATAAGTAATCATTATTCACACGCTGGATTCATCACGTTAAAGTAGTTTTAACTGAACCAATCCAAACTTCTTCGCATTATCTCATGTCGAACTAAATATTAAAAATTTTCTATGGTAAAAAATAATTCAACATTATTTCATTTTTGAATGCTACATAATATGTATAAGATACGCATATGTATAAGATATTATCTTGATTTCGTTACTAAAATTTGCGAATAAAAATATTGAAGCCAATTTGTTCAATTTTTCATGAGATAGGTGACAAGTGGACTGGTTTACGGAAAATTAAGACTGAATATTTACACAAATACTACTAAAGAGAATGACATTGAGTTCATATAAAGATATAAACTGATTCTCAATGTGAAACCACTCTTGAGTGTGATATGAATCCTCTCCCCTCCCTTCTTCCACAGAACTAGCACAAGTGTCAAAGTATATTTGAGGGTGAAGAGCATTATTTTTAGATTTTTGATAAGTTGGAGTAAATTTCGTTTCCTCCAGTTCGTTTGATGTGTGTGTGTTCCTCAAGGTTCGACAGTACTGCTGTAGGTAAGTACTAAGTCTGAAGCTTATAGTCTGAGGATTATTTTAGCATTTAGTATTGCTCAATCTGTTGATGATGTATGAAGAAAATCTTTTATGCCCTGAACATGGTATTAAGCCCGATGAGAAAGGGACATGTGGGCCGAAATGCACCGTACCTAGTATAATAGGTACGAATGAATTACTGATTATTAATTCATATTAAAAAGTTTGTTTACATCTGTGATGGGAAATTTTTTGTTGTAATTGCTTTAGATCTACCTGAAAATTATTTACGCAAGACAGAAGGAGGAAGAGCGCTAGAAGAAACAATATTACTCCATTCAACAAAGAAATTTTTACAGAAAGTGACTGTTTGCCGTCGTATTCTAGAGATAGGCTAGATCCTCATCCTCACCCTCAAACCTCCAATTCTAGAGATAGGCTAGATCCTCATCCTCACCCTCAAACCTCCAATTCTAGAGATAGGCTAGATCCTCATCCTCACCCTCAAACCTCCAATTCTAGAGATAGGCTAGATCCTCATCCTCACCCTCAAACCTCCAATTCTAGAGATAGGCTAGATCCTCATCCTCACCCTCAAACCTCCAATTCTAGAAATAGGCTAGATCCTCACCCTCACCCTCAAACCTCCAATTTTAGAGATAGGCTAGATCCTCAGCCTCACCCTCAAACCTCCAATTCTAGATATAGGCTAGATCCTCACCCTCACCCTCAAACCTCCAATTCTAGAGATAGGCTAGATCCTCACCCTCACCCTCAAACCTCCAATTCAGATCCTAACACTGCTAAAGAAATAGACCACAATAAGTTGACTCCCTTTACTGGAAACAACAAGCAATGCAATGCGTAATGAAACTTATTTTTGCTCTCTCTTAAAACACTAAAAATGTTACGACAGTTTACGTCTGACGTGGAGAATTAAGTTTCAGGATTGATGTCAAATGAGGCTTCTAGAGTACTGAAAAACTTGAGTGATTTAAATATTTTTATAAATGTATATATTTATATATGGTTTCGCTAATGTTATATAATATATAACAAATAAATATATAACAAATTCAACGGCGATCGCTACTAATTAGGCGGCTGCATTGTAAAGTATAGCCTGACCCCTCAACTACTTATTTTGTAAAAAAAACTTCCAGATTAAGGATTGAGACATGTTGAATTTACAGAAACTAAAAAATTGATAGACTTAAAAATAATTGAAAATGAGACAGAAAAGGAAAATAATTAGTAATAAACTAAAAAGAAATCTGTAAACCACAACAGCGTTACTGCTGAGCGTGAAATAAACAATGGAAGTTAGTTGTAATCTGTTTAATGGTTTGACTTTGCCAATGAGGTATAAGCACTAGGAGGTTGACGGGTTGAAAATAGGTGAAAACCTTTTGAGCTAATAATACGAAATAAAGTATTATTTGCTCAAAAGGTTTTATTTTTTTTACGAAATCTATTTTTAATCGGTTTTTCTACAGTTTTTGAATTAAAAAAAAAGAAATAAAAATATTATAACTGATAGTGTAAAAAAATACGTTATTCGATACCAAAAAAACGGTTATCGTTAATTATATCCCTAATTTCTTTGATGTAAATATTATAGAAAGAGACCTTGACAACGGATGCTTCTCTATTACTCCTAAACAAATCATGATATTAAAAACATTTTCATTATATCAATATAAACTAATTTAAAGTGAATTTAACTAGCTTCATTTAGAGCATCATTGGGCGCCTATATCTCTCACAGTTCCTCAGATATCTTCTCAAGACGAGTCATTTTTGACGAATGTAGCATAATGTTAAAATCGTCTAAAAAAGATTTTGTATACTGCTGTTGAGTGATAAAAATACCTAGCATTAATCATATTTCACTAACTGAATTGATAATCGACATTTCATAATTAAATCATAATCATAATAGGACCATTCTCCGAAAAAAAGAAGAAATTATGGAATAAGTTTCAGGATTAATGACAAATGAGGATTCTAAAGTACTGAAAAGCTTGAGTGATTTAAATCTTTTTTTTTAATGTATTTATTTACATATGGTTTCGCTTATGTTATATGATATATAATAATTATTTTAGAGATTATTTTGAATTTTTTATAAACACTCCAGTTTTTTTAGTTTCTTGTGTTCAGAATTAACACATAATGATAGTAATGGAAGTTTCCATTCGATAGATTTGGATAGCTAATCTGAATTTTATTCTTCGATGGACTGGTAGTTTGAAAAAAGGCTTAGGGGACTCTTTATTTTTTTCTATTTTCAGCTTTTGTAAAATATATTTCGAGACTTCATCTGTAGATTTTTTTTTTTTTAAATTGTTATAATTCCGTATCTGAGTATTTTTTTTTTTCTAATAATACCGAATTAGTATATAGCTGTGAAGGTGGAGGTGGAGGTGGAGGTGGAGGTGGAGGTGGAGGTGGAGGTGGAGATGGAGATGGAGGTGGAGGTGGAGGTGGAGGTGGAGGTGGAGGTGGAGGTGGAGGTGGAGGTGGAGGTGGAGGTGGAGGTGGAGGTGGAGGTGGAGGTGGAGGTGGAGGTGGAGGTAGAGAACCTTTATTATTTGCATTTGCACTAACCTCTTGAATACCAACTGGTTAGAACCCCTTATCTAATATAGATATTTCCAATTCAAGAATGCATATTATATTATTAAGGTATCGATGCTAAAATTTTATATATATATATATATATATATATATATATATATATATATATATATATATATATATATATATAAATAGAACAGAGAGATATGCCGCACCTTGCGACTCAACTCTGTTATCATAGATAGAAAAATAACTGAAATTATTATTTTTTGAAATAAGAAATTTTATTAGAAAGCCGTGTTCTCAGTTATTCGTGACTAAAAAAATTAAATAATATATCATTTTGAAAATCAAATAATAAAATTCCCAATTATCTTAAAATCAATTTTAATGGGATTGGGCCATACTAACTTACATATCTTGGCTGAAAGCCATGTTATAAAATAAGAATTGTAATAATGATAATATTAAAAATAATAATAAGGAAATAAATAATATTACATTCATATGGGCAACGTAATTGAACTCGATTTTGAGAATTATTACGAAAAAAATATGAGAAAGGTTCTTTTATCCCATTAGCAACATTTGAGAAGGCTGAGATATAGGTTAGAGGTAGTTGAAGACAGGTGCTTGAATATAAATGGTAATATATTTGCCATGTTTGATGGTTGAGGTTTCATCCTTTTCTGGATAGTCACAAGTGGAGTCAATTAAAACAAAATTAACCATAACGGAAACTAATTATGGATGTGATGGGGAGAAAGAGTACAGTTAAGTAATGCCTTTCCTGTATATATTAGCAGTGGCTTGTTGTATGCCAAGAATGGTGGGAAATTTCTCACGAGAAAAAGATTTTCAACTGAGATTTCAGCTCGGTTCCTGTGCACTTTCTACTGGCTCAGTCACAACTGTGGAAGCGAAGAGGAAACTTTGATGTGAGTATTTTCCTCTTGTAGCTAGACTAAACTTATTATCGCTCATTAAATACAAGTTTCTCCATTTTTCCTATTTGATATTCAGATTTTTCCCTTAATACAATATTATAAACAAGTGGACAATTTTTGTCGGTGTCTCAGCGGTCCTATCTGGATCAGTTGACATCCGCATGATGGTATAGAAGGATCAATTGTCCTACCTGGAGAATCGGTATCAATACCTGAGGCGCCCTTGTCATAGCTTCCATTTCGACATCATCCGTTCTAATAAACATTGAAAACAAAAAGTTTGCAACAATTCCAGCCAAAAACGAAAAAAGATTCTCGATAAGGGCAGTTTGTGCAGCGTCCCCCATTTGCTAACTCTGAGAACTCTTCTAATCCATTGTTTGTTGGTTTATATTTATTCTTGCCTCAAAGAAAGGCTGTTTTCGATTCAGTTATAAGCTGAAATACTAACACAGCAATAAAATTGAATGAGGATATGTGTATATATATATATGCACACACATATATATTAACCTCAATGAAGAGGTTACTGAAAGGCAAAACTTTTCACTATGACTATATTCTTCTGATAATGCCCGTATTTTATATTAATCAGTTGGAAATATCTCTTGGTAACTGAGTGCCAGTGAATTTATTGTGAAGCCTTTGCCAAGAAAAACAAAAAATAGTTTTACAACTATATTAGCTTTGAGCTGTGATAATATTGGCCTGGAATTACAATCAATCTATTGTAAATCATTTACTAACGCCAAAATCCCCTTTCACCTCTCCAAAATCAAATGCCTAGTAGTCGGTGCTCTGTAAATTTTAGCATTATTTTGAAATGTACTAATTTTAAAATAGAATATTTAAATCACAATATTTTGTTAAAAATATCAAATAAGGTATGAGCATTTTGAAATACAAATACACCGGATCTCTTTGCTGATTATTTATGTACTCATGAGTCCACCAAGAACTCATTTAAAATTTTTTATGTTCTTTTCCTAACATTTGGCACACACCCATATCTCAAAATTTCCTTTAAAAAATAACTATTAAGGAAACTCATCAAATGCATTTTCCTGCTCACCTCTTAGAGGGACTTTTGTGGAATAAAATATGACATTTGTGTTACACATTGCCCTTCCGTCTGGTATCCCGATAGACTGGAGCTATGTAGCACTATAAATTACAGTATTATCATCAATGAAAATTATATTTTTTAATAAATGTGCCTTTTAAGCTCTTATTAATGTAAAGAAACTAGTTATTATTTTAATTTTTTTTTAATTGGCTTTGTTAAAATCCGGTTTATTGGGTGTGTGTGTGAGTGAGTGAGTATGTAGAGGAGGGTTGGGGACTACCGTAGAGCCAGGCATCCGCCGCACCCATCCCTAGAGAAATGACTCACAATATAATTACAGATGCCTACGCACAATTACCATACACCTCTTCGGTGACATCTTTCACCTCTTCAACCGCTATAGGTTGACAACACTGCCTAAATCTCATTCGAGGGAGTGGTCCAACTCAGTCTATAAATATGTATTTATTTATTAATGTTTTTTCGGATTTTTCTTTCTCACACTTTTGGAAATGACTTGGAGTATAGTGCTTCCTCATTGAGGAGAAAAAATCTGAAAGATATGGATCTTAGAATCTTCAAAAGATAGTCGCGAAGCAGTCAAGATCCATCTTCTCTCAGATCTCCCAAATAAACAAATTTATTCAAAGAAGTCTTCTGCTTGCCGATCGGAAACAGTAACCATTTAAAAGAAAAAAAAAAAAAAAAACTTGTGATAAATCTCTTTAGACGTAGCCACAAATTTTCACCACCGACTTCCTTTCTCTCTCTTAAAAAAATACCTGATTTCAAATTCCTCAAGTTGGCCGGTACGCTGGAATCCAACGCGAACTTTTTTATGTTACCGACGGCTTTTGAAGAGATCTTCCTTTTTTCCTCGTATTCTTTACCATCTTAAATTTTATCATTTAAATTTATATCGTTTTCTCAAATAGACATGGGCCAACTTTGTGAAATTGGAGTAAATAAATTTATATACAAATTTGACATGATATAAATGTTGATTCGAGTTATTACTGTTTTCGAAAAAGAAATTTAACTGAATCATATAAGTGAATGTTAAGCTGAATATTATTGAGTTTTCTATTTCCAATAATTGGGTAAGAAGTAACTCTAGACATGAATGATTTTTTTTTTTAACGTAATGTAGATGTCAATTGAAAGTTGTTCATTGAGGAATCATTTTTGATTGAGAAGGAGGATAAAGAAATATTGATGTGTTAGAAGTGAGAGAAGACGGGGCTAGCTCGGCAGTTCTAACACTTCTCAGAATCAGTTGGCTACAGTAGCCTCCTGCTGAAGCCGCAGTCCTGCCTCTGCTCCGGGGGGTTATTGCCCATATTTTCAACTTAGTAACCTACTCTAATCTAAGTTGATTTTCCAGCTCATGTTTGCCAATTCGATCAGAAATGAAACATGCAGTAAACGATTTTTTAATGTTTATGCCTGTAACTGTAAACAAATATTTTCTGCTTGTTTTATTTCTGACCCTACTCCCCTACTTTCTATCATCTAATACTTTTTATCAACCTTCAGAATTGTAAACTTCATACATGATATACCTACTAAATTAAGTAAAAAAAGTTCATGTGAATAATTGATACGTGTCGTGTGATTACATTCTAATTCTCTTTGAAGAAATGGCAATAGTAAAATTTCGATTGGTAATTTAAAGGGACATTTACAGGCAATGACTTGTCAAAACAACAAGCTCTGATTCATTTACGATATTAGACAATGTATTGATGTGATTGTGGATACATTTTTATGGTTGATAATGTGATGAGGTGTTTGTGGCTAGATTTTTATGGTTGATAATGTGATGAGGTGTTTGTGGCTAGATTTTTATGGTTGATAATGTGTTGAGAGAAGCGTGGAGCTATTGAAGCCGAACTAGAACAGACGGATACTGTCAATAAGTATCTCATCATTAACCCCCCCTTGAGATCTAATGATGAGGCCTTTGTCATGGCAACGTTGGTTCATAATTAGTTGTCGTAGTCATTGTTCTCTCTTCTGTTACCGCTAATGAAAAATTGTTTTAATCCAATATGTGTTGGGAGAGGGGGGGGGGTAGCGGTTTTATTCGGCGCCATCATGCCATCATACCAGGCCAGCTAATAAAAACAAAGATCATTGCTCAGACAAAGATCCTTTCACTAGATATTTTAACTGTCTCTTCGGAAATACTCTAGTTGAAACTTTCCAAAACGGTATTTTATTTTTAATGTCATATATCTTGTTGGAAGAGATAGTTGTTGGAAATGTTTGACTTATCTTCCTATTCTATAATAGTTTTCACTATTTTAGTCGCGATTTTCCCTACGGGATTTTGATACCGAATTTTTTCCACCATTGACTGTAGCCGATTAAATGAAAATAGCATACCAATCACCTCCGCAATGAGTAATATACTGGCATTTTAAGCAACAGTATGGTGTTTAGATTGGTTAACAATATTTTCAGTAATGATTCATTAAATCTAATCACAAATATGCATTTAGAACCATGTAGAAATATAGAAAGAATGGTAAAGAGGATTTTATAATTATCAGGGGTGAGAATATTAATTTGAGATTAAGAAGAATAAAGTTTTTTTTTTTTTTAAACTGATTTAGTTAAATTATAAACTACCATATTAATCGCACACCATCCACACACAGGCACACACGCACACTTACAAAGCCTGGTTCTCCTGGCTCTCCCTTCTTACTTATATACATATAGTACATATACAATATATCCAGCCAGAAATACATTAATTATCCAACTACACTGTTATAACTAACTAATACTGCTATTGTATACTTATAAATTCATTACAAAAGAATAAAAAAAGGTTTAAATTGGTATAGTAATAGAACGCTACATTATGGTATAAAATTGATAAATAGTAAAATAATGCGGAAAACATTAATTTATAAAATAAAGATGAGTTAAAAATGTTGAGGTATTTCAAGGGCTATCGGTTCTGTCTCCAATCACTCTCCATTATCCGGCATATCTTGTATCCAGTATCTCCAATTTAGCCCTATCTCATCATCACTTTAAATAGCCATTTTATTATTGTACTTAATTATAGATTTCAATTGGCCCAAAAAGGCATGTTATTTGAAAAAAATATTCTATTATACACTTAAAAATTGTCATTATTTTTGGTAGAGGATCAACCAAGAAATTTATGGCAACAGGATGAGAAGATTAAATATATCAATATTGGTCGCCTTTTAAAATTTTTTAATGACGATTTTTTTTTTTTTGTTTCTCTTACGAACTGAAGAGCTCTTTGTCGCTATTATCCTCTTCCGCTTTCTAATTACTGATTCTGCGATGGCTAGATAATCCAAGGAGGCCCAATTGCTTGCCAACAGACAAATCCATCCACGTCGATCTATCCAAAAGATGCGCGAAAAAGATGAAATCTTTTTCGTCGTATTGTTATCGATCATGTGATCAATCAAAATCTATGCATAAAATATTTTTTTAAATATTATTTTCAAAGGATGAGGGGAAAATCGAATTAATGCCATCTTCTTTATTTCTTAACTAATTTAATTATTCTTCAATTTTTAGGCCCTTATTGATAGTTAAAATAATATTGGCTTATGCGAGGGTTTTAACATGTAAATATTCTCAATATCATCGAAATATAAGCTATATATATTTTTCAATATTAGCCTTGTTTCTTTAATAATTTAATCAATAAATAATGTTTCACATATACTGAAAGGAAAGATTTTGATAGTCGACTTTGAGCAAATACTGTCTCAGTTATTTTAATTATTATAAATTGTAATATTATTTGTTACGTTGAATATATTATTATATATAATAATATTACGAGTAATATTATTTGTTACCTCTGAGCTGATCCTAATTTGATTTCTAATGTTTGTTTTTTTTAAATTTTGACTCCCTTCTTCCCATTGTGAGGATCTAGTAAGTTTTGATTCATGAGATCAATGCTCTTAATAATAATCAGATGGCCTTTCTAGTTGTCTTTGTAGGTCCTCTTAGTAGTTCAAATTGAGTAAGGTTATATTTACTGCCTATATAAATGCGTACTTCTTTGTTGGATAGAATTTAACGTGATTTAATATATTCCAGTTATTATCCAACAGCTCACAATTCAGCTTGATTATTTTTTAATTTAAAAATATTAAAAATTAATATTTTTTTATCAAATTTAAAAACGTTAATTGTGGTCTACAAGCAACAAATACCCAAGTTTTCAAGGTTTTGAGAAAATTCAAATTGATTATGATTTTGATGTGAGGGTAAGTTAACTGATATATTACAAAAGTTTAGGGGCGAATAAAAATTCGGGTTTTGAGAGTATATAGTATATATTAGGATATAAATAAAAAGGCTATTTTCTCGACACTGATTTTACAACTTGTTTATAAATCAGGAAAAATATTTTGTATGTCGTGTAGTATTTTTCTGTGTTGAATTTGTTGGAACGAGCTAAACAAGTTCAGAAATAAGTCATTTCTCAATAAATTCTGAAATTACGCATTTTCGTAGATCAAGTACTTAGCGCCAAGGTGTTACTTAAATCAAAATGTTTCTTAAACATCATGCATACGATAAATGCAAGGACCAGCTGCGGGAACCTGCGGTTTTGGTAATCATTTGGCATTCCATATAAATGCAGCTATTCAAACATAATCAAACAAAGGTCAAATCCGTACATAAACTTAAATAAAATCCTACTCTTGATGCTTGTTACGGAAAGACACAATGACAAATTTTGACAGCTCATACCGTGATTTAATGCAAATAGTTTTAGACAGCAATTATGAGATTGCAGAATTCATCTCGATAATTAAATTCGTGGCTAGTCGAAACTAAACAAGGTTTTATAACAAGTACTAAGATTTGCTTGCCAATTTTTTCTATTACACTTACCGAACCATGTAATTTCGGGCAGAGAAGTCGCCCTGGAGGAATGTTGCTGGAATGCTGAAGGAATGCGGACCAAACGTCATAAAATTAAACAGTTTCTTGACAATGTGTGTCACAACAACTCTTAATTTCTGCGGCGAAGAAATAACCATGTCCCACTGTTTTATATTCTCCCGGAAGCATTTCGGCCCTACTAATAGACGCCTCTTTGTCAAAACATAATTACCACCTACTTAGGCAGTCATCGAAGAAATTAGGGTGTGATATTTTCCCCACGTATGACCCATGTACTGGAACAAAAAAAGCTGGAACCAAGCCAATAAACAGTGACGTTGCAAGCCTTCCTCAAGAAATCCGAAAGTGATTTGAACTCAATCGCCGACCAGTCCTTACCCTTACCTAAATGGGGATGATAGCTCCTCAGTACATAAAGAATATAATTGAAGTTTTGAAAATGAAGGCGCGACCAATCCGAATATGTTTCTTAAATCTCTGGTACTTTTTTGTTTCCTACATTATTTCCTTATTTGGGAAAATCCGAGATCAACGTTTCACGATACTGTAGGCTGATTTGATTTACATTTGCTAAAGAACCACCTGAGATCATAAGAGAGCGAGTGATGAGCATGAACGAAGAAAGAGAGCGAGTGATGAGCATGAACGAAGAAAGAGAGCGAGTGATGAGCATGAACGAAGAAAGAGAGCGAGTGATGAGCATGAACGAAGAAATAGAGCGAGTGATGAGCATGAACGAAGAAAGAGAGCGAGTGATGAGCATGAACGAAGAAAGAGAGCGAGTGATGAGCATGAACGAAGAAATAGAGCGAGTGATGAGCATGAACGAAGAAATAGAGCGAGTGATGAGCATGAACGAAGAAAGAGAGCGAGTGATGAGCATGAACGAAGAAAGAGAGCGAGTGATGAGCATGAACGAAGAAAGAGACCGAGTGATGAGCATGAACGAAGAAATAGAGCGAGTGATGAGCATGAACGATGAAATTTCCAATTTTAAGGGCACGGTACTCAATATTCATAACAATAGTGGTTCGAGTTCAGTCTAGATCAACTCAGAAGGCCAATGATTCTACGAAAATACCGTTTTCCCAAATACCCTGCTCAAATCAAAACATTTTCCAGAGTTTTTGCCAGAGTTTTTTCTGACCATCCTACGACGTCGTCTTCATCTTTTCAGTCACCTGTAAATGTATTTTACTCTCTTTCCATCTACTTAAATCTCGGTCTATACAAATTGGTGTAAGATGGCTTCATTTAGTCTAGGCTTTGTGTGTCATTTGATATCGTTGGAGGGGGTAACCATTCGGTAAGTGGTGAATCTTTTCATTCTTTTTTAAATATTTAGGTATTTTTCAGACATGGACATGTACATATAGATATTTACTTACACATGGACATATACATGTAGATATATACGTAGACATGGACATTTATCATCAGTTATTATTGTTAGGTTAGCTGAGAAACTTGTAACTCAATTGTTATAAATCTTATCCATCATTTCCAATCGGGCCCTATAATATTTGATGTCTTATTTTCATTATTTTTTTTTTTTTATTCTTCTGAAAACTTTTTGAAAATAGATACTCTTCATTTAACGTGAATTCGAACAATTTATCTACTGGCTTGCCCATTTCAACTTTATATTTATAGTTAAACTAACAAGTATTTGAGCCTTTTTTCAGTAATTTGTCCGGGTCTGAAACCATACTGATAGATTGGGATGTTTCTATTGATTGAAAAAAGTGACTTTGAAAGGAGCACTTTGCAATGTCTCCGTGGATAGACAGTGAAGGAATGCCCCTTAATTGCAATAAGCTAACCTCAGTGGAAATATTCATATAAAATATTCACTTTGAAGATGATAATAATGATTATAATGAGTACAAAGCGAAAGTTTGGCTCTTCCATCCTCGGGATTCTCTTGCTTAAAGAAGGATGACCCCAAAGACAAAAGGACGTATTGTTTTAGAACCGGTAATGCCTTATATTGTCATATTGTAAGGTATCTGTAATTTTCCGGCATTAATGTAGATGTATTTATGGACTAAAGGCTCCATCGCAACTAGGAGTGTTATGACAAGTAAAATATCCATTGATCCCTTCTACCTTCTAACTATATTTTCAAATCAATAACATTCTATTAAGTTTCCTCAATACTCACCCCTGGTCTTGAGGAATCTGTGAAGGAGCCTTATTTCTGGGAAATATGTAAGTAGTAACTGTTGTCAAGTAAAATATAAAAAGATATGAAAATGGAATAGCTAGGTACTGAGAACAAGTTAATAATAGTGACTCTTGCAGTTCTCCCAAAAGGTTGCTACAGTCATGGGGCTAATGATAGAAGAGATGGATGGAGAGGAACCCCGCTGCTACCCCCCAACCGCACCCACAGTCGACAAAAAAATCCTAAAACTAATCTCAATATCGTCTCACTCATTCATCGGTCCCTTTAGCCTTCCTCATCAACCTCATAATTCACTCTGATTTTATAACAATTATTCTAAGCTATATATATTCTAATATACACAAGGAATCCGCACTATTTTCACGCAAACCAAAAATGTTTCTCTTCCAATATCATATTATTGACAATTTTTTACCGGCTTGGTATCCGCGTGAGGACAAAATATCACCCACAAATAAATGCATATGACTCTAAAACATGAAATATACAATTTATAACTAAAAAAATAAAGCTAAAATAAGAAATTCTGAGAATAATATTACTTAAAGAAAATGTTATAATTTAAGAACCTTCCTCCTCAAATCGTATGACGCAATAGACAATTTCTTAATAATGAATTTATGTTATTCGTCTATTTATTGAAATTTCAGTGGAGCTGCATCTGATTGGAAGAAACTCGAAGGCTTTCTTCGCCATGGCTGCTACTCAATGACGAGAAACAATATTCCCTTTAACTTTATAGAGGCTAAAATATCTCACATCGATACCAAGTTGGAAAGGCAATCACTAAACTATCACAATAGGAATCATTATTGAGACTGAAATCATGTTTTATTCTCAGCCTCAGTACTCACATTTTTCTTTCCATTATTGTAAATATCAAGCTGATTTAGCATATCGTCGGTAAAATATCAAAACCACCCAATTCCAAAAAGGTTTGATTCATGGTTATTTCATTATTCGATTTTTTCGTAAATTGTATTCACAAAAATTGATTTTTAACTTTTTCTACTACAGCTAGTTGCATACTACATCAAAAATCAAAATGATGAAAATTCAATTTTTAAACGTTTCTAGCCTCTAATGAAAAGTTGGGATTCGATCGTTAAGTGATTTCACAATTTTTTCAAAGACATATAATTTAATAGTTTTCCGAATGAATTTCTTCCGTTTATTATCTAAAGTCCTATTTAGGGATGTAATTAGTTTGTACATTGTAGTAGTACATTTGTATCAATGGATAAATATCTTAGAGTTGTGTTAAACTTTGAGATATCTTGTCATTTATAGATATAGATATATGAGGAAGGGCTATGAGAGAGAAGACAGAAGACGATGCGGTCCCATTTTAACGGTGCCCAGCCGTGACACAATAGAGAGGCGCGGCCTCCCACACAACTCCAGGCCCGTACCCACGCTCCTCAATATCTCCCCTCATATTATTTACTTTTTAATTTATTTAACCTTATCTACTTCATACCATATTTTATTATCCACAAAAACTATTAACTTCGATCTTGTCTAATTGTCATTCTACCATTTCTTTATTTATTATTTATCTTGCTATTATTGATATTAATTTTGCCACTCAAAAATCTTAAGGAAACTACAAAGGAATTAGTTTTAAAAGTCTGGTAGCTACCATAGAAATGGTGGTGAGTTGCACCCTGTTGGTTCCTAAAGTCCTTTGATTTCTAAGTCTACGATTTGGTCCGCATCCTAAACAGAATGATATTCCATCAAATCAAATACGAAAATCCATAGAGTTATAATTGCAACACGAAGAAAGAGAACTGAATCCGGAAATCCAGGGAATGAATTCGAAATACCAGAACGGAACTGCAGAATGGATTCGAATTCCTGAATTCGGAAAAACTTGTATTCTATATTACGTTCTACACTGAGAAAAAAATATTTTTAAAAACTAAATGAAACACGGCTAGAGGCCACTGGAATGGGATTAAAAGCTTCCTACCTTCTACCATTTTTTAATGATTTATGGTCGGGTGTGAATTTCCCGTGGGTTTTTCATAGCTGCTAAAACAACACTGGATCCATATATATATATATATATATATATATATATATATATATATATATATATATATATATATATATATGTACATATGTATGCACTAGCCGGTAGGCTAAATATGCGCCGCCAAGAGGAGCGCCAAAATAAGCTCTTTATAAAAAAAGGTGTTAGAAATTATTGTACTTTTATAATATTATTGATATAAAAATAAGTGTATAATATGATACTTATGTCAATATAAAACAAATTGAAAGATTTAATAATTTTAAGGGCGCCGGGACCCCTAGAGCTGGTGCTGTATATGTATCTATGTAGTTACTGTATCTATGAAACAAGATAAGAAAAGATGATTCAAATTCAGCCAAACTGACAGGTTTCAAGGTTTCATAAAATATGGAAAAGTTGCGAACACTATACTGTAGCTATTGAATGCTGGACAATATGCACTCCCTTTTAAAAAACTTGAACAAACACTTGAAGGAATAGAATACATATTTTGTCTGTATATACTGCTCAACATTAGATAACTTAACAGCTTACGAACAAATACTGCATTTATTTTACCTCTTTTTTCTTTATTCTTATTTATAATCTATAAAGATCTAAAAAAAGAGAAGAAAAAAAGTATATTTTAGGAGTTCTTTATCTCTAATGTGAAAAATGAAGTCGTGTTGGCATTTCTAGGAGTTGCTCATGATCTGGTTTAAATTGTTAGGTATCGATTTTGAGAAATGCAGTTAAATACTTGTCTGTCTTTCTGCTTGTAATACTCCACTTTCCAATTTTCTTCTTAGATAACACCTGTTGGCTTATAGCAATCATAGAACTTGATGTCTGCGAGTGACAAATGAGATTTGGGAAACTGGGTTTTGATTTGTAGATGTAAAACTCTAGGTGCTTACTCACTAAACTCTAGGTGCTTACTCACTAAACTCTAGGTGCTTACTCACTAAACTCTAGGTGCTTACTCACTAAATTCTAGGTGCTTACTCACTAAACGGTCGACCATTGTTGTTGGTTTTGACCTATACTATATTATTATTTCTGCTACAACAGCTGTATCAAGAGATAAACAAACCCCAATGAATCCTTTTCAGTTGAGGTTGGGTCCTAAATTCGCATAAATACGAATTATTTAGGTTATAACATCAGCATATGGTCGACCGTTCAGTAAGTGTGTACCTAACTCTAATTGTGCTGCACAGGCATAACATATACTGTGTTTGGTGGTTTCGAAATTGTACTTGACATATTATTCTACATTATATGACATACTGAAAATATCCAAGTATTTGTCAACACTACGAAATCTTGGTTGGAATTGAAAATGAGTTTTTGTCAAGCCATGCTAGTAGCGCTCAAGTTTGTTTTTGTTCAATTGGGCTTGTTGATTAGCAAAAAGTGCACTTTGTAATTCGGAACCTATGAGCTGGTCACTATAGCGTCGATAAACTAATTCTTTCCTTCCATCTCGTTCACATAACAGAAATAATTTGTGTAACATACCAATGCTTTCTATCTTCCAAAATTTCACAATTCCACTGACCACTTTTTATATGTCAGCAATGGACCGTCTTTAAGCTGCCCAACACGCTCCAAAAAGGTGTGGGCAATAGACCACCTCATTGTCGTATAGTGTTTAGATCAAGCATCACAGTGCTTAGATTTAGCAAAAACAATTAACGATTATGTTTGTGAGTATATTGACGGGATGGAATAGTATTCATAATGAAACTTCCAACACAGCTTTCAACACAGCATGTAAAATATTATTTTTTTTGTATTGTACATCTTAACGAACGACAGCTATATCTTAGTAAGAACAAACTTAAGAAAGTGCGATTTCAGTACGGTTTGGCCAATTTTAGTGAATCTTATAATTGGTACACATTTTTCTTATTGCCGAAAAAACAATAATTGTTTTAATCGTTATTGTATTTAAATAATTATTATTCACGGATAAAAACTCTAGAAGGTTGTACAACTGTTCTAAATGAAAGAATACTAAATGAAATCATTGAAATTAAAAGGTGTGAATTAATTAACCTAAGAGCTTACAACATTCGCAATAACTGGTTGTTATTCAATGCACCTGAGCGTACCGAATAATGTAAAAGCGGTCCACTGAAAAAAAAACATAGCCATATTCAATGAGGCCGACAAGCCATTAGATATCAACTCAGTAAATAACTGCTACCGCTTGAGAACTAGAGGAGATTTCGTGCCTATAAATGTATCTAATGCAGGCTAGAACAAAGCTGAGTGCAAAGCGTTACTGCAACTAAGCTGGATGCAGAGGGTTTCTGGCTCCCACGAAAGATGAGAGGCAGTGGCGTACGCAGAGAGAGGGATCAGACCCCCCCCTCCGAAATGTACGAAAAGATTTGATTTTCATAGCTACCAACATAATACTGCGTTGGCCCCTGAAGAGAGACAATCATTGATGGAAGCCGTTCCTTTAATTACACAGCTTAGAGAATGCAACGAAAATGTTAGATTCCGGAATGTAATGGTTTTGGTTGATAATAAACTTGTAAAAATCCAACAAATCAAAAAAGATCATACTGAAGGTTGACGTATCACAACTGGCAAAAAGGCCGAGAATAGAAGAAATAAGAAAAACAAAACTCCATTCATGCCTAGAACAATCCATTCAATTACTCTTTCCTAAAATTGCAGCCATTAGAAATGGTCTAAAGATTCCTGCCAACTACATTAGCCTAGGAGACTAAATTTATTTCCAAATTGCTCACAAATGTTCTTAAGCTCAAGGGTCTCATTTTGTCGGCCCCATGCTAAACTAACGAATATGAAAATCACTTACATGAAGTGATGTAATGTTTTGTAGGGAACCTGTTCATTTAGTATTTCCCTCTTTTTCCTTTGTTTATCCTCCTTCCCACTCTCTCTGATGGTTATCTAATTTGTATTAAGCACTTGGGCCACCAGTAGAGACATTCTGAGAGCCAAGCGTAGGACTCGACCAGGCAGTGGCCTTTGATAGACCTGAACTGTGAAGCATACGAGTACCTTCTGCCCCGCTGTCTAAGCCTACTTTATTTCATGGCAAAACTAGAGATGACGTCAAACAACAGTAATTAACAACACCAATAAACTGTATAAAAGAAAATTTGATGAAGACTTTTCTTAACTCATCATAAACATTTTCTTTGTTATTTAAACAATTATTTTTTTTAGCGCGCGCCTCCTGGCATTATGCACCTCTTGGCCCAGGTCAAGTGGACCACATGCTAAATCCGGCCCTCACTGCGTGCTTTTGCCTCATCTTATAGGGCGGCTATAGGGAGGTTGTAAGTTCCCAATGGAAGGCTTTAGCAAAATTGCGATATCTCTCTTGATAAATCTCCAATGGAAGCGCCTCCTTGACAGAAATTAGGGAATATCGTAATGTATAAACTTCATGTAAAATATTGGAGAAATTGATGACCAATTGTTCTAAATATTAAAAAATAACGTACTTTTACCACCCACCTACTCTATACATACATACATACATACATATATATTGTGTATATACACACACACAAATATATATCTATTTTGTATTTTATAATATTTTTTATAAACTTTTTCGTTCTGAAGATGGGGAAGAGAAGCCGCAGAGAAATGCAATATTTAATAATTTACAAATAGAAAATATATAATGATGGAAGTATAAGTGGACACTCCCTCCAATTTAAAAACAGAAGACTTCCCAATAAATTAACTATTTAAGATTTTAATTTGGTTTATTTGAAATAATTGCCCATTGTTAGTAGTAATAAAAAATGGATAAATGTAAACTATGAAATAATTTGATAATTAACTAAAGGAGAAAAAAGGATAATTTTTTTAATTGAAGGGCATATATAGAATCTTCTAATAATATAATATAATCTAATATAATATAATGTTCTAATAATCTTCTATATTCAATTATGTTTACGTTTCGGGGAAATATTCCTTCATCTTCAGAACATTTTTTCTTAGCTTTTATCTGTTGATGTTTTGAAGATGAGGAAATATTTCTCCGAAATGTAAACATAATTAAATAAAGGAGAATATGGTATTGGAAGTTATATATTGCCCTTCAATTAATAATGTATATTCATAACAACTTCCTAAGAAATTAAAAAGTAGAAGATAATGAGAAATATTTTCCGTGGTTGAGAACAAATTTCCGGAAATTAGAGTAGTAATAATAGATCTATAATATACCGTTGGAATGCTTAATTTTTTATAAAAATTAATATCGAACATATTAAGTGGTAGGAGCTAAAGCAGAATGACGAAAACTTAACTCATTGCTCTAGTTCATAATTTCTACTTTTATATTAGATTCTACTTTTATTCATCTTTCGTAGTTAATTTAGCGTCTGGTACCAAAAATGTTCCGTTTTTTTTTCTTTTTTTTTTTTCAGTTTTTTGCCTAAAACATCGAGTACCAAATATTGAAAATTCCTAAAATAATAAGCGAGATATAATAAGTCAAAAAGTGATTTTTCCCACAAACACATGCAATTTGTTTTGTTTTTTGGGTTTAAATTATCGGTTAAATGAATTATTTCGCACATAAAACTTTAGCAATTCATTACTAGTCGAATGGTATTTTTTAATTAACATCTTCAACAATGAATTGCATCAATATGTGCATACCTTTCGATCAGATGATTATAGTTTAAAGCAACCAGTGATACCAAATTAATTTGATTTCTGTCTTTCTTAAACAAATTATTCCCTGAGTTAGATATGTATATCTTGAAAATCTAATTAAATCATTGTTAGAAGGAGTAATTGAAGTATAAAATAACATTATATGTACTCAATACATCATAAATTTAATGAAATACCAGTAAAACATCAATAATTATTATAATATGTATTGAAAATATAATTATGTGTATTATCTGTATTCGCTTGCTTTTCGGAAACTTGATTATCCCATTCTTCTTCATCTTCTTCTTCATTGTGAACCTCCTGTCCAATATCCACCTGAGCGTCGTGGCCAGTTTGTGGATCTCTTTCTTCATTGTGTTTGTGCATTAAGCTCCTTTGCAGTTGTAACAAATACCTGAAAATTTCAGCCCGAGAGTGTGTTTAGGAACTCTGGTGGTACACCTTCAAAAAAAGATATCATTGCAATTACACCATGCCTGGATGACTCTATGACCCAATTAGTGGGCTTCACCGTCCCAATATAATTTTCAGGGTCACTGGACAAGCTGGAAAAAAACACAAAAGTCAAATTTTAGAAATACTAACTGTTTATTGTAGTTGATAAGCTGAAGAGTAAAAGTACTAAGTCATTTAGAGGGGGGGGGATTCTTAGGGACCGATAAATATAAACAGTTGGGTATTTTTCATGGTTTCCGAAATAACAATTTTCACTCTAATTTTCTTCTCTTTCTTATTCCTTTATTTGTGCAGATAAAATGCTAGAAATTGCAGGATTTCAAGTTGATGAATACCTCAATCAGAATATCCTGTCAAAAGATGGCATTAACTGAAATTAAAAATGTACATAATTAAATAACAACAATACTTTCGATTTTTCTTTCTTCTCTGGCTAAGAAAATTCTTAGCCAGAGAACATTTATGGCCTATGAGATGTATAAGGAGTGAAGGAAGGAGTCCAAGTAAAAAGTTCTTCTAGCCAAACAAACATCGTGGAAAGATTTTGGAAATAAAATGGAGAAAAATGCTATAGAGAACCAGAAGATCTACAAAATCATCAAGGGGATGAGGAAAGAAAGGCCAAAAACCCTCAAAGGAGTCAAGGATAAAGATGAAAACATTCTTGGCAGGAAGAAGATATAATGGAAAAATGGAGGGAGTATTTCCAGGAGCTGCTTGGTGGGAGAGACGTTGAGGGGACGACCCAGAATTCGGCGGATTATTCAGATGAAGATGATTTTATCAGTGAGGAAGAACTACTGGAAGCAATCTTCAAGATGAAGCTTGGGAAGTCCGCAGGACTGGATGGAATAACTCCCGAAATGATGCGGTACATGGGCAGCAAAGGTGAAGGAATATTTCTCCATCTTTTGAATCTGGTATGGTATAAGAAAAGGATACCGAAGGGCTGGGAGATAGCTGTGATTGTGCCAATTTATAAGAAGGGAGACAATAGGAAGTGCAATAATCACCAAGGTATATCTCTGCACAGTGTGCCTAGCAAGCTCTACTCCAGGCATTAACATCGATATCAATCCTGTGAAAATAAAATGTATGAGATTGGGAAAACAGTCCCACCGAGTAATGAGAATATTGAGGTTGAATGGGCAAATCTTGGATCAAGTTCCAGATTTCAAATATTTAGGTGTCTTGCTCAATGAAAGCAGCTATATCGACAGAGAGGTGTCGCAAAGATTGGGAGCAACTAGAAGAATGATCCACTCGATTCGGAAAGAAGAAGCAATCCACATGCTCTCTATTCACAAGTGTCGATTTTAATTGACTACGGTTTATTATTTAAATGTTCCGTATAATTCAAATTTTTTAAAAGAAATAAGACGAACTTGCGAGATAATGTCGACTTTCTATTTATACTCACACACACACACACACGCACATAAATAAATATATATATATATATATATATATATATATATATATATATATATATATATATATATATATATATATTTATTTATTTATTTATTTATGGATAACGCTAAATACCATGCCACAACAGAGAAATCGTGTGAACTGCAGTTTAATTGTCAACAGACGAAGAAATTTCCTTCAAAATATAAATGGCTGGACTTGCCAAACAAATAGTGTCTGCTGGAGTAACATTAGGAAATTTGCACATTGGTGAAGTTTCTTCAAAGTCTTGATTAAAAAATTCTCTTCGGCTGGTACTGCATTGCTAGAATTTTAGATGCGAAATAAATTATTTAATGAATAATTGGCATACAAAAAGAAAATTTCATGTACTTTTAGAAAAAAAAATGGATAACTTAGTTATTTTTGGCTTATTATACCTCGCTTATTATTGTACGAATTGTTAATATCAGGAACTCAATCGATGCAGAATTTCGTGCTCTAATTTATTACTAATGATGTTTTTCTGTGTAATGAATAGGTTTTAAGTTCTAGATGTAAAACTGAAAAAAGTCGGAAAATTGCGATGTTTTTGTGGTGCCAGGCCTGAGCACTAGGTTTAGCGACAATTGACTTTTCTTTATTGCGGACATAACAATATTACCTCTATATCTAGTCAACAATCTAATAATTGTAATCCCGTTACTGTTGCAACCAGAAATCTTTGGCAAAAAGATAATGCTGCAAACTAAAAACTAAAACTAGCAGTTTATTATTTGAAATGCTAATGCTCTTGAAATATTTACAATAGATATAATAAGGGAATACTTAAATAAAGAATAAAAGTATATGTTTAGTTTTGATTTTCGGTATGCTATATTATAAATGGTACTTCTGTATTAAAAGGTTTATTTAAAAAAAAAAATCAAGTTTGAATATTTTCATCTAGCTATTTTGTTATGTTATTGTTATTAAGCAAAATATTATAATACATTTCATGGATAATGTATTAAAAATTTAACTGTATTTTTAGTATACTTGGGTATATGCTAGCATTTTAAATATAGTAGCTAATTGTCTCAGTGATATTGTAATGTACCAGTAATAAATGACCCTAAGTTTCGTGTTTTAAACCGCCTAATATATTTTTTAGATACCATAGCACGCATGAAAATTGACAATTTTTGAGCTATATCGCTTAGAAAAAGAAGAAGCTTAGTCTAAACTATAAACAGAAGATACTTAGTGTAAACCATAAAAAGAGTTCTCAGTGTAAGCCATAAAAAAAGATACTTTGTGTAAATCATAAAAAATCCGTAATTTCAGTCGTTTTAGAGTATTAGTGAAAAAAACTGGTAAGTAAAATAATTAGCGTTAACTTTTCAAAAAAATACGTAAACAAAATTGCCGAAATTATAAAGCATAAAGTGAAAGAAAAATATTTCATACGATTGTATGTTTGCTTTTATCTTATTTTTTTTAATGAACTTTCCGCACTATTTTATAAAATATTAATTTTGCAGGCTTTTATTTCAATAAATACTTTTATTAAATCATAGCAATTTTATTTTTCACATATTTCGTGCTCAATAGATATAAGTGTCAGATTTGTTAATAGCTACTGTGGACATTATTGTCCGTGAATAAGTTTTAGTTAGCTTTAATTTAGAAAAATCTTCGTTCTGCTGATGCCGTTGAAATTAGAATTGTTAATATTATTCTTAAACTAGTGGTCGAGTTCTGAGCATGCGCCAGTTACCAATTGTTCGTAAGTTAGCTTGTGTCCCATAAATTGACTCTTTTTATAGCGATTAAGAACAAAGACAGTGACAGTCAAAAACATTAGAAATAAGAAATACTGCGTATGATAGCATAGAAAAATAGGCGAGTAATCACTTATTTATAAAGATATAAGTGAAGAGTATTAAGTCCATCAGGACTGAGACAGCCATAGACATCGCTCTTACCTAGTCAGTTCCTTTTGGGCATTAACAGAGGGCAGATTTACGTTGCCCCGTCCTTCTTTACCAATAATTATTAGGTAAATTGGCACTTTTATTATTTATTTTTTTCTTCGACTAATTTTTATATTAACTATTTTTTTTTTCTATATTCTTCTCATCCCGATTTATCATTATGAAATGAGATAATTTCATATGGTTATGCCAAGCAAAAATACCACTACAAAGAGATCGAGAAGTCTGGGAAATACACCCAGAAATTCTCTGGCCAAGCAAAAAGTAAGAAGATGAATGAAAAAAACTCCATCAGTCACACTAGAAAGCTCAATTGACGAAATGGAACCTCAGCCTGGCACTTCTAAACAATTCGTGAACGAAGAATCTCCGTTTTTCACGCCCAATCAATATAAGGTACTTGGAAACATACCAGTAGAAAACATGGAAGCGACGCAGACGCCTGGAGAATATAAGTCACCACCAATTTTTATCAAAATTATAAAAAAATAATGTGGAGGGTAGAAGACCCCGGGGTACGCCCATGAGAACCTGGAAGAACGGTGTAAAGGAGGCATTAGACAGAAGACATTGGCATTGTCTGGACGAAGAGAAGTATGTTGGTTCGGGATCGAAAGGATTGGATCAAGCGCAACAAGAAGGTTCCTCACACTGTTTGAGCGGTAGAAGAGGAAGCGGTTAAGTAAGTAAATATAAAAAAAACTTGCAAGTTTTTTGCCAACACCTAAATAAAGTAGTTATCTCAGGAACATTTGTATACCAAAGTTGCACTAATGGCCCAAAATTAATATCAGACACTCCTGAGACATACTGAATAGTTAAATATTTGTCTGACACGAAAGCGGATTTCCACACTCACGAGTTAGTTTCGCCATGAGTGAGCACTCAAGATTGTGATAAGTCAAGTGCACCCCTCAACACTTCCAGAAGCCATAAAACAAGGATTAGAGGGCATGGGATACAAGGTACGTCTAGTGGTAAATGTTTATAAAGAAAATAGAAACCAGCCGGATGCAACGAACAAACTATCCTTACCGCTTTTCTTTGTCGATCTAGAGCAAACGCCAGGCATCGAACAAATTTACGATGTTATCTCTACTACACCGGAATAGTTATTGAAAAGCCTTATCCTAAGCGAGAGATAGTTCAGTGTCACAACTGTCAGGCTTATGGCCATTCAAGACACATTGCTATCTTTCACCGAGGTGTGGCGAGCAACTTAAATCCGAGGAATGCTGAAAGCCCAGACAAACGGCTGCTTTGTGCCCACTATGGCACCAAGGACGCCCAGCCAACTATAAAGGGTGCCGAATATACAAACATCTGAAATCAAGAAAACAGGCAGCCATCAAAACGGAAGAGGTAGGCTCGGTTTGGCCTGATCCTTTAACAATAGATCTCGTGGCCAATGCGTTTTCAAACGTAGGAGTGGATTGTAGGAATGAGTAGAAATAGATAAAGCTTGAACCTCGAGATTTGAATCATACAAAAGATTCAGGCCGGTATAAGGTAGAGTTGATAAGGCAGAGTGCATAAGGTAGAAATACATAAGGTATATGAAGGTATTGTTGGAGACATAATCTCAAGTGTTTGTTTACTATGTGTTTTTACTTATCCTCATAATGGTCATTTATAGCCTGAATAAATTTTAGGTAAATGTAAAGAAAATCCAGGTCATCGTTATAAGTTTTCGTTTGCTCTTCAGATCCTCTGCAGGATTTCCGACCTCAAATCTAAATTATCAAGTTGAAGAACCCAGACCATCTCCTTGTTGATCTGCCATACGGTCAACCATCAATACAAAAAAAATCTTAAATCTAAACGTTCATCTAATCATTTTTTGTCGGCATCCGCATGATGGTATAGAAGGATCAATCTAATTAGAGATTGATAAATTATTTGCCACTTCTATAAATTTGTTTTATTGAAAACTAGTTTCGAATGTTATACATTCATCCTCAGTTCTAAAAACACACAAAAAATTAAAAAATTAGCAATTTAAAATATAGTTTGGCATTATTATACATATTAAATTAGATTAATATAAATCAGTATTATAAAACATTTATGAATTATGAATTTAATTAAGACAAGAAATCAAATACATGTTGGTACTCACCAAGGTTTAAATGGATTATATCAAACAGAAAAGTTTGTACTGGTTTCTTCTCGCATTGAACTAACAATGAACGAAAGGTAGGTAGTATGTTTTTAGGTAAACGGTTTAAGGGTCAGGGTTTTTCCTGTAATGCCGGTGAGTAATTGTTTTTTCTGTTATGGATGGGAATAAATTTAAGATTGGACTATCGGAGGTATTTATTTGGTCATTTAAGCAAAAATCTGGATTGGATTTTAAGGATTTTATTATTTCAAGTGCTTCATATATATTTAATTTGAGGCTGTTTTCAACGTGATGTATTAATTTAACTCCTGAGTCTGATGAATTTATGATTATTTTCATTTAAATGAATTGCAAAGTTGGAATTATCTGTCTTATTATTATATGCACCTATATGTTCCTTTCACCTCTGATTAAACGCGATCTTCCAGTTTTTCCCGTGTATTTAGCTGCACAATCATTACAATTTAGTTCGTATACTCCGCTTTTTTGGAAAGGGTCTATTTTGTCTTTAGGAGAAGAGAAATATGAGGATAGGTTTTTTTCTATTTTAAATGCTGGGTTTAATCCTATTTTTTTCAATTCATTTCCGACTTTGGTGGATATAGGGCCGTAATATGGAATCAAAACATAATGTTTCGGGATGGGCCTATCTTCGGGGTGGTTGAATAGACATCGTTAATTGTCTTTTTTTGTATTTGTTTTTTTTTTAAATATGATTGATAGTGGTTTTGCTGTACCCGTTATTTTTTGCTATGGAATATATTATTTCAATTTCTTTATTATAGTTCTTTTTATTTCATGGTACGTTCAAAAGACGGTAAATCATGCTATTAAAGGCTGCGAGTGTTTATGTGCTATCGGTGGTCTCCTAGCTCCATTGTTTATAACGACATCCCTGTTGGTGGGTTTCCGGTAAATTCCAAATTCATGATGTTTGTTTTTTACTGAGATTTAAAATCTAAAAAGTTTATCGTTTTGTTTTTTTCCAGTTCTACTGTGAATTTAATCGAGGGATGAATTTCGTTTATTTCCTTTAAAAAATTATTTATTTTGTTTATGAAATCATAGACTTTCTTTCTATAGTAAACTCTTTCTAGAATTACTATCGTATTTCCTTTATCTGCTTTTATGATTACGAGATTATTTTCGCGTACTTTTTCTGACAATACACGTGCTGTTTTATGTTCTGCTGATATATTTTTATTGGATCTATTGATTTTTTCTATTTCTGTTTTTAGTACATTGGCGCATACGGATTTGGAAATAGAGTCGTTATTATATTTTACTAGACCGATTTCGATATGAACCGCAAGATTTTCAAACATTTTTGAGTTTACAGGTGAATTTATGGAGTGTTTTAAGCCTTTATTCAGAAGGTTGTTTTCAGTTTCCGATAAGGTGGTGCTAGAGAGATTAAGAACACGTTGGGAAAATTGGTTTTGACTTTGAGGATTGTTTGACGAACCAGAAGAACTGATATTTAAATTGACATAGTTTAACCGCAATTTTGTAAGTTTCTTTTCTAGAGTTTCAATTTTTTTTCAACATGAGATTTTGGACTCTCATGTGCAACAGCGAACAAAAATATCTGGTACAACAACACCGGCGTAAGGGAAAACCTGACTCCGTCTTATATTCAAATATGATCTGGATTTCAAACAAGAACAGCATCAAGAGCCATCCGCCATGCAAGACGGCGATGGGTGAGACTAGAAAGCAATCTTTGGTACTCAGTTAGGGACAGTATAAAATTATACCTTTATATCCTCCATTCTAAATTAACTTTTATCCTCCACCCACTTGAATTTGACTCTCTCGATAAACAAATTCGAACCCGGGTCCAAAACCTCATGTTAAAAAACATAAAACTCTAGAAAAGAAACTTACAAAATTACGGTTAAACTATGTCAATTTAAATTTCAGTTCTTCTGGTTCGTCAAACAATCCCCAATGTCAAAACCAATTTTCTCAACGCATTCTCAATCTCTCTAGCACTAACTTATCGGAAACTGAAAACAACCTTCTTAATAAAGGCTTAAAACACTCCATAAATTCTCCTGTAAACTCAAAAATATTTGAAAATCTTGCGGTTCATATCGAAACCGGTCTAGTAAAATATGATAACGACTCTATTTCCAAATCCATATGCGCCAATGTACTTAAAACAGAAATAAAAATATATCAGCAGAACATAAAACAGCACGTGTATTGTCAGAAAAAGTATGCGAAAATAATCTCGTAATCATAAAAGCAGATAAAGGAAATACGATAGTAATTCTAGAAAGAGATAACTATAGAAAGAAAGTCTATGATTTCATAAACAATAACGGTTTTCCTAATATCAAAAATCCCGTGAATAAATTTGCCACCAAAGTCCGCGAGTTAATAAAAAAACAGCATATTGATACCGAATAATAAGACCAGGTCCCCATAAGACCAGTCGTTACCTACATCAATAGCCCGATCTATAAACTTGCCCATTACTTGAACAATTTATTCAAAACCAGAATCTCATTTTCCCCAAAACATGCGGTAAAAAACTCTATAGCGTTAGTCAACAAAATTGAGAACATAGTAATTCCGGATAACGCGAAATTAATATCATTCGACGTCACAAATCTTTTCGCAAGTATCCCACAACTAGAAACTATAGAAATTTTAGAACAGTTAATCTTCCGATCAAATCTAGCATCGCTAGAAAAACTAGATCTTTACAATTAGATGTCTATTTGTATGAAACATAATTATTTTCAATTTGATGGAAAATTCTTCAAACAGGAAGAAGGCTTACCGATGGGCTCCCCTCTCTCACTCCTTCTGGCAGATTTATTTATGGACAAATTAGAACAAAAAATTCTTGACCCAAACAATTCTCAACTAGCTCAACATATCATATAATGGTATCGGTATGTAGATGACATTAAATGCCTATGGTCTGGTACGACAAGACAAATAAATATTTTTTTAAAGTTTTTTTTTTAAACTATATTTTGAATTCCTTATTTTTGAATTTTTTGTGTGTCTTGAGGATGACTGTATAACATTCGAAACTAGTTTTCAATAAAACAAATTTATAGAAGTGGCAAATAATTTATCAATCCCTAATCATTTTTTTATTCAGTTTATTCATTTACTTCATTCTTTTGAAAATTTAGATTACCATTCACCAAACCCTTCTCTGGAAACCCCATACCTTTCGATACCTACCATACCTTAGATACCTAAACTCTAACACTCCATTTCTTTCCTTAGATAAGTAAACTATAAGACCATACCTTATAAAACTAGCCCAATACCTTTCATTAGAAACCACTACATAGATTACCATTCATCATTTAGTTAGTTAAGTATCAGTCCATTAACAATATTTTTTGAGGTTTAAATTTCAGATACTTACTATGCACTTTATATCATTGAACAATTGTTAAAATCGATTTCAGGTAAGAAATGGAGATCTCTCACACCACAAGACAGGCGACCATTTGTTGAAGAAGCGGAAAGGTTACGGGTTATGCATATGCAAGAACATCCTAACTACAAATATAGACCAAGGTACTTGAATTTATAAAAGGTTTGATTTTATAACCTTTATAACTAAATATTTGGAATGATTATTTGTGTAAGTTCATGAGCGTATTAAGATTTTCCTGAATGGCATGATGTTAAAAATATGGTGATAATGATCACTGTGACCTTAACAGTTTTAATTGGTTGAAAATAATTTTTACCAATGAACCCAAACATAATGTCCTTAATTAATGTCTTTAAAAGTTTTAAAATCCTTCGGTAACGTTATATAGATTCCTTTATGCAATTGTCTCTGTATCTATGTGTATATATTAATATTATTTTCTAATAATATGCATTTGTTTAATGCGTTATATTTCCGGCATCTTGCCAGAGGGGATTGGATAAGAGTTGAATTAAGGCCTCGAGCTTATTACTTCTTTGGCGAGTTTCAATTAATTGGTGAGTTTCTTATCACTGACATGATAATTAAATCTCTCTTGCAGGCGTAGGAAGCAAACAAAAAGATCAGGAGGAGGAAGCAGTCCTAGCAGAGCAGAGCTCCCTTACACCTATTACAGCCCGACTCCGGATTCCAGTCCCGATTGCAGCCCTCGACTTCAGGAAGAGAGAAAAGACGATATGGAGCCACAACCGAGCGGTAGTAGCCAGGATCAGGCCTACTACAGGTTAGTATCCTCTCCTCAATCAATCCCTTTCATTCATACTCACACCAGTTTCTCAGCTCTCAGCTCTATGTCGTCATTTCCCATGACGCATTTTTACCTCCACTCTTAAAAAGAATTTTTAATAATCATATAATTGTTATAATTTCGTACTATTCATTGATATAAGTAATGCTATTCTCCATTGCAAACTTGACAACAGTTCTCCATCCAGTAGTGCTATAGGCTGGTTCCAAACCTTCTTTTCTCTTCATTCCTAATCTGTCATTATTCCCAATAAACTCCCTCTTCTACCTTATTTTCCATCTATAGCATTTTCACGTCAATTGCAACCTTTTCCAAATCAATTGTCATCTTTTCCATTTCAATTGTAACTTTTTCCATTTCAATTGTCACCTTTTCCAATTCAATTGTAACCTTTTCCATTTCAATTGTAACTTTTTCCATTGCTATTACTTATTCCATATAAGTGCTGATTTCAAGTGGTTTAAATTTTTGAAATAAATTGTTGTTTATTTTTTTAATATTTATTATTTTTAATTTATTTGGAGCGAAGCTTACTAGATTTTTGAGGGCGCTATTTCCGAATTTACTTTCTGATTTTTTGGTCGCCCATGCGCATTTCGATTTTCCGTTGCTACTGAAGTTTTCTATGATATAGGGATCGTTTATTAGGTTTTCGAAGGTTCTGATTCCATTTTTCGAATTTGATTTTCTATCGCGCATGCGCATTTCGCTTTTCCGTTAGTGTTCAAGTTTTTTATGATGTAGGTAAGGTTTTAGTTTTTCGAGAGTTCTAATTCCATTTTTTAAATTCGATTTTCGATCGCGCTTGCGCTTTTCGATTTAATGATGCTGTCGAAGTTTTCTTTGACATAGAAATCGTTTATTAGGTTTTCGCGGGTTCTGATTGCATATTTCAAATTTTTTTTTTTCGAGCATAAAAATTTAATATTACAGTTATATTTGATATTTTGTTTTAGTATTTCGTCCTCTAAAACCTAATAAACAATAACTTCGCCGAAAAATATGTCAATTGTAGTGGTTACTCGAAATGAGTATGTTCGATAATATATCCAATTCGAAAAACGCTTGAAAATGTAATATACGGTCCTTATTAACGCAAAAAAGTTCAAAAAGAACGGTAAATGGAAATACACATGCGCGATCGAAATCCCGATGGTAAATTTGAAAATATAGTCATTGAAAACATAATAAACGTTACCTGTACTAAATAAATGACAACTGTTATAGTAATTCGAAATACACATGCTCGATAAAAGATTAAATTCAAAAAACCGAATCAGAACCTTCAAAAACTTGGTAAACGATCCTAAAATCATAGAAAATATCAACAGTAACAGGAAAACGAAATACGCATGCGCGATCCAAAATTCATTTAAAAAATAGAATCAGAAACGATGTTATCCTAATAAACGATCCTTATATAATAGAAAACTTCAACAATAGCGGAAAAACAAAATCCGCAAGCGCGACCGAAAATCCAATTTAAAAAATGGAATTAGAACCCTCGAAAAACTAATAAACCATTCATCTATCGTAAAAAACTTCAACAGTAACGGATAAGCGAAATGCGCATGCTCGACCGAAAATCCGACAGTAAATTCGGAAATAGCCCACTAAAAAATCTAGTAAATGATACCTATACCAGACAATTTTTAAAACTACTAATTAAGTAGAAATATTCCTGACGGAACAAAATTTCGGTAGTAAATCTGACATTATTAACATCGAACACCTAATGAACGATCACCAAATCGAAGAAATACATCTCCCCCCTCCAAAAATATAATTAATATTTAAAAATAAATAAATTTTACTTCATAAATTTAAACTACTTGAAATTAGCACATAATCTCACTTATCGAATAAACGAAAAAAAAAAATCGAAAGAATATGCCAAAATTATTTCAAAAGTCATTATTTTAATTAAAATAATCATTTTTCAATAATAAAATAGAATTGATTCATGTCCCGTAGGGTTACAATTGACACGGTAAAAGTTACAATTGAAATGGAAAAGATTACAACTGAATTGAAAAAGATGACAATTGATTTAGAAAGGTTTACAATTGAAATGGAAAAAGTTACAATTGAAATGGAAAAGATGACAATTGATTTGGAAAAGGTTACAATTGACGTGGAAATGCTATATATAACCTAAATGACCTACCAAACTTTATCCACCATTCCCCATACCATATGTGTGCAGACGACCTACAAATATGCATTTCCTTCAACGCTTCCGAGATGCTCGAGGTGTCTCGTTATACTATCTCTGTCGATACAGATAGTATTAATCGCTGGGCTTCAGAAAATAAGTTGTGCCTGAATCCAAAACAAAGGCAATCCTAATTGGTCCAAATCCCTCCCTTAATGCCCTTCCCTACAATCCATTGTTATACCTCAGCAAAATTCCTATCCAGTTCCAAAAATATATAAAAGAAATCTTTGATCAAAGCCTAAACTGAAGTGGCCTTATTTCCCAAATCGCCCGAATATGTATCTTCATACTCAAACCGTTCCTAAGATTCCATGATTCATTCCCCGCAGTTTCCGTAATCTTCTAGTACAAGGGTTTCCAGACCTGGGTTGTACGCGAACAAGCAAAAAGCAGTAGCGTAACTAAGATGGAATATACCAGCCATCCAACATCCAGAGGACGCCCTTACCCAATTCCTAAGCATTTTTCCCCACTATATTCGAGATATTTCAGACTAGAAGTACTAATCACTAAATATTTACTAGCATGTATTAATGTTAATTATAAAGATAGGCAAATATTCACATACAAAAATTATTATATTTTATTTCATTTATAAAATCACTTATCATTTGTTTTTTAGTATATAATTAAAGTTCCAGTAATGCAGCCAGAGAAACGCTGCTTGATTTGTTCTTTTTAGTTATTCCTAGGAGACTGACAAGAGAATATACCGTAGACAAAAAAATAAGAAAAAGTAATATTAAATATTAGAGAAACCAAATTTTTTTTAATGAAATAATTAACGCTCCAAGTTTTGACAGGTGAATTGAGTTATATACTATAGAACAGCATTATTATAGAGTAAAAACCTATTTTTTCCTACGATAATGTTTATAGCAGTGGTGTAAAAGTGTAATATTGAATATTTCTTGATCCCAAATAATGATTTTATTTATTATGATATGTACTCGTACATGGTTAAGAATCTATGTCCATCAATTTTGCCTTGCTTGGGATGTCACAGAATATTAAATTTAATTTGAATATTTAAGGCCGTATTCAAAGTGTTATAAGTAATATAAATACATTATTCGTGATCCACAAATAGTAAATTTTAGAGTGATCAAAATTTTTTAAAACGAAATAATTGAAATTTAGAGTGATCTGAAGGGTATATTGACTTATATGTAATGGAAACATTACATATAAGTAAAGATTTTTATTATTCAAAACTGGTGTCTCGGATTTGGTTTTAGCACTTTGAAAAACCCCTATATCCAAATTTTCGAGCGAATCTAAAAATAAAAATTTTTGGTCAAAAAATTTTGCCAAGGGTCAATTCAAATTTTTTTTAAAGATTTAAATAATCGCTCATAAATCAAGAACCCTTTTCACAATTCAAACCAAATTTGGAGGATCGGTAAAGATTCTTAAACTACATGGTTTGATTTAGCTGTGGTGTTCCTACGTGTTTTAGAACCAACGTTATCCACAAAAAAACTTATTATTATTTTTTTTTAAACAGATATTCTAAGATAATTCAATAGTTGTTTAAATGTGTGGAAAGAAGAATCTCCTCTCTTTTTAACAAGTCCAAGAACGTCGATATCCGGTATAGAAGAGGTACAGAGCTTCAAGCCCAAACGTAATTTTGTGGCTTAAAAATTGTTTAGCACACTCGGAACTGAAAAAAAAAATAAGTTTTTTGTTTTTGGTGATTTTTTCAACATTAAATTTTTTTGATGTGCTTAATCCATATCTGCTTTCATTTTTGGTGTGATAAAATCTATAGAGCTGGTTTATTTAATAATGCGAACATTTTTTTAAAATTTATTTGTTCAAAAATAAATTATTTTTTAATGTTTATATTTTTCCTTTAAGATACTTTAAAAAAGAAAATGTTTAGCAGGAAACACCATTTCGATATCATTTTTCAAACGCGAGATATGGAATAAATCATTTTAATCCTGCTTTATTTTTTTCTCAGCACCTAGGGCTCATTAGACAAAACGGTAGGCTATAGGTCAACTTTTTTTCAATGTAGAATCATCCAAAATTTTTTTATTAAAATCGGCGACGGGCACATGGTGCATCCCCTTGTTAGTGTCCTGGAATAAAGATTAATTTTTCATTTCGTAGTTTGACTGGCCAGTATTATTTATGGCATCAGGGATATTAGCCTATCATATTTTTTTTCAAGAATATATCAATGAAATATCAATTCAGGCGTCGAATAATAAATTCCGATCCGTATGCTTCTGAGAGAACACGTAATAAGGAAAAATTTTAAAAAATCCATATCGAATCGTTCAATAATAATGTTTCCAAATCTATAGATAGAAAATTTATGTTACAGGTATCAAACCTACAGACCATATAATTATCCACAAAATAATACCATTTCGGCGATGGGGGTTGCCAAAGGTGAGTGTTTTTTTTTTCTTTTTTTATAATCTAGATTATAGCTATGTATTTGGATGATATGAATGAGAGTTTTATGTTTAGGGATGGTGATGATGTGCACCAACCAACGGTTGTTGGGTACTTACGAGCATTCTGGAATCGTGACGGGGACCTTCTACCCACCGATAGCTACCAGCCAGGACCAACAGAGCCTCGGACCTTCCAACAGCCTCTACACCAGCCCAGCGAGGCCCACCTATCCCTCTTATCATCAATACCGCCATGAATATCAACAAGGTAATACAAGTTGTTCCTCAAAATAAATAATCAACTTATAAAGAAGAAAACAATTCTCTCACAAAAGTTTACATTCCTGTCTATCCATTATTTGTGGATATTTTCTTTCTAGTATTTGTCCACTGCAATAGTTTTATCTATTTACAGTTCTAAAATATTATTAACAGTTTACAAATATCCATTTACAGTTCTAAAGTATTTTTTACAGTTCTAAAGTATTATTATAAGTATTACAGTTTACAAATAATATTTCTTGAGATGTGACTTCATTTTTGGATGTTGACACAGATAGCTCCACATATCACGTATTAATACACTATTCTGCTCTTTAACATAATTCACCACATTTAATCATAATTATGAATTCGCTTCTGATATTATATTATATTTATTATAAAATCCGATTTTAAAAGTTATTAGGACTGTATTATTCTCAAATAACAAACTTTTCCAAGATTGACTTTGAATTGTGGACCAAGCTATTGTTGAATCTCCCCCTAGAAGAGCCTACCCGTGTATCCTACATATTCACCAGCTACGAGGTGTCATTGATTTATAAAATTGTTACTCTTTTGGATTAGAATAAAAAAGTTTATTTCGAAAAAATCAACAACAGTTTCTCAAAGGTTCTGCTAGAAATGGCAAGTTTTCGTTCTTCTCTTTTTTTTCTTTTTAATGGGCAAATGTTATTCTCAAATATTCTTTTAACAATGGAAGCGATTCCCATGACGTACATCCGGTATCTGACGTAACCAGAGAGGTTAGCCCTGGTCTTTGGCATAGTTAAAAGTGATGGTAGCTCGATATTTGGATATTTTCCAAATGCTCACATTTCATTTCTTATATTCTTCTCGGAATCGGAATAGTATTTATATTATGAAATCCATTAGTCATTTATTGAATTAAAAAATAGTTTCAATTAGAATTATATTAACATAATAATGAATCTGAAATCCCTCTCCATTGGCTATACATCCATATATCTGTCTTCAATATATTATGGATACGTGTTTGTTAGTATTGACGTATATATCGAAATCTGGACAATATAACACAATGTCTAATAATTGAGCAATCGAAAGCAATATCTAGTGCAAATGGAAATTTAAATTCACATTAACTCCAAATCCGTGTAACTAGTTACTAATTACTAGTTACTAACTAGTTACTAATTACTAGTTACTAACTAGTTACTAATTACTAGTTACTAACTAGTTACTAATAGAATTTTGAATCAGAAGAAACTCCTTGCCAGTTGCAATCCAACTTTACACCTACATGGAATTATTGATTTCCTTTTTTTTCTTTTCTTTTTGTTTTTTACAAATTATTGTGAAGAAAATAAAACATGCTTTTTCCAGAGCTAAAGTTCTTCCAAAAAGAAAAATCAATACAAACTTTTATTATTCATATTCATAATGACCATTTCTTGTATAATTAATGCAGGTGACTCTTTTGCAAAAATAAATGTTAGGAGCCGACAGTAGTGTAGAAATGATTCTCCAGTTAATAATATTGTGCCTCTGTCGTCTACAATTTGCTGAGGAACAAGAGCAAGGAAAAAGAAAAATTCATCAGAATTTCTGTTTATACTCCTACACCCCATACCACAACTTGCGTCCAATCTTCATTTCCATATTAATTGCAGAGAATGACACAAATTTTAATCTTTTCCAAAGGACCCGATAATATATCTTCCGTTTTTTTAAGTAATTTACCTAAATATACTACAGGGTAATTATCAGACACATCTATATTTTTTAGTTATAATAACTAGGGAAAGTGTTTGGGTTAATGCTAGTTACAGTTGAACTATATCTTTTTTACGATATATAGAAATGCCGTCCATAGAAATGTCGGGTTCCGACAGGTTTTTTAACTCGGGCCTCCAAATACAAATACCCCAGCCGAGTGTTGACCTTGTTTATTTCAAAATTTGTATCTATCGTTATTATCAACAGATTATTACTCAAAATAATCAATAAAATAGAAGTGCCGCAAAATATCATCGATTTTATACTTTTTAACAATTTTCTCGAAAAAGGCTAAAACGATTTTGATCAAACTGGTTATGTCAATAAATGTACATTTGAATGGTCTTTAATATTAGCTAGATCTTTTCCTCATTGAAATAGTCTGACATGGCTTAGTTATCGAATTTTCAATATTGCTTCTTCTAAAGTACCTTTAATTTTGTTGATTTGAAATAATCAACCTTCTTTCATTGTTAATAGTAATGAAAAAGAGATAAATATAAGCTATGAAAGAATTTGATAATTAACTAAAGGAGAAATGTATTTCCAGGTTTAAAATAAATTTCCGGAAATAAGAGTAGTGATATAGATGCATAATATAATGTTGGAAAGCTAAAGATTTTAGAAAAAATAATATCTAACATACAAAGTCGTAAAGGGTAATGAAGAGTGACAATGACAGTGACAATATACAATGAAGAGTGACAATGACAGTAACAATATACAATGAAGAGTGACAATGACAGTGACAATATACAATGAAGAGTGACAAAAAACGCATCAACTTGAATGATTGTTGTAGATAATAATTTATATTTTTATATAATTTAATGGATACTAAATGGAATTTTCAAGGAATCTAAATGAAAACTGATAAGTGAAAGTTATCTCATTGTTCTAATAGCTCATTTAGGAATTCAAAGAAAACATGTCATACTTAAATCCATCAGTTTATTTATTTAATGCCGCATTTTCTTGTTGCTTTATCAAACAATAAGGAGAAAACCATATAATTAGATGGTCGACTACACAAATATAAAGAAAACAAATAAAACAGAGAAGTATTTGTTATAATATATCAAATTAAAAAAGTAATATATATGTTGTCTGTTGTAATTCAGGAGAAGGTATTCGGGGAGGGTAGAATGGTTCAAAATATAACACAAAATAGTATACAACTTTTTAATGACCCAAGTCATTCATCCTGACACACTTTTCTCAGGCCTAAAAAGTGGGCTGAAACGTTGGCATGCATTATATAGTTTTACACATCTTTTTGTTTTCATTTTGGTGTCCCCTCTGACTATCTTCTCCTAAAAAATTATTAAATGTGGATTTTGAGTTTTTTAAAATATGCACTTGTTTAAAAAAATAGGGAGGTGGAGGATACAAGTTTGGCCCAAGGCTCTCAATCTCATTATACAATCAAGAAAAGGATAAAGGCTTGATAAATTGAGTAAAGCAAAACATTAAAATTTTTAGTTAGTCAAAGACCAACTTTGGCTATCATTTAATTTCATTTTGAATTTGAGTTACTATTGTAAAGAAACGGTTACATAATTGATTGTCAGCTTTGTGACAGTCAATCACGCCACTAGGAGCTCCAGTTTTCAAGTTTTACAAAATTACGATCATGACAGTAAACGAAATTCCGTCACAAACAAATGAAAATTGATCGAAATATCGATAAATATTTCCATATCAAGCGATTCTACCATTATCATTATGTAAATGTCATTTGTGGCTAATATATTCGAGAACTGAGTGGGCAGTTTCAGTATTTCTTGTAGAGGTCTCTTTAAGCAAAAAATATGTCAGAATAAAACCCAGCTTTCTTCAAGAATTTATTGATTAAAAATTGATCGATGGAGCGAGTTTTAAGGACATTAATGTAATTAGATTTGATTGTCCCAGAAATGATGAGATAAATCTCTTACTGAAAAACTCTATGTTATTTCATTAACTGATTCTTCCAGTTATTAATTGGCAATATTTGAAAACCATGTAAGTCACGAGATCAATAAAAAAAACAATCAATAATATTGAAAAGAGGTAGAATCTGTTTCTATACAATTAGGATTGTTTTTCATATAATATTTGCTAAGTGTAAATATTTGTTGAAGAGGGTTGAGTGGATGAGGTGCTAAGGAAAGCTGAGCCTATATTAGACCCGAACAAGAGATTGTTGGGCAGACCACGCCTCCATTATCTGGCATCTTAATAGACCCTAAGCTAGCTAACTATAGGTCTTTAGTGGAATTATAGTGTTTACATTGCCTTATATTCTTCCTCTAGTGAGGGCGGAGTCAAATGGTTTTATTTATTTTTATTTTTTATTATGATTCATTAGATGCGGGGGTGATGTTCGCCAAGAGTCCACACTGCACTGTCCTTCCAAGTATTTCAATGGTGTCAGTTGAAGCTATTACGAGTATTATTCACTTAAATAAAAACAGACAAATTTCCGACAGTACTTATAAACTTCAACCCAAAAATTGTCATTGTCAACTTCATGCCCAAAAACTGTTATGATAAAAATCCGTTCATAAAAATGAAAAGTAGATTATAGTTGTCAAAAGACATTTAGCTGCTGTTTTATCATTTCATAATAACTTGTGTAATCATTATGCTAGGTGAGAAGGAGATATGTCATTTGTGAATACACTATTTCTAGCCACTATTATAATTTCAATAAACAAAACAACCAACAAAGATATGAGGAAATCACGAAAATATTGAATTAAAAAAAAATTGGATGGGATGCATATTGGACACTGTTTCAAAAGTGCTTAGGTCCAGTTAGATGGAAATAGAGTAGGGCACTCCCAAATTCTTAACCTTTCAGTGGAACAATGTCAACAAACATTTTTCTCTTCCATTCTTACAGTTCGAAAAGGTTTCATATTACAATATCAATGAATTATTAATTCAAATGTATTAGTGCACAAATTACCAATACCCGCTTAGTCGTCTTTAAACAAATATCCATCGTTTAAGAGTATTGTCGGGTACTCGAAAATTGAAACATACTGGAAATCATGTAAGACTTGATTCTATGAGATTGAGAAATCTATCCATCGCTTATTGAAAGTTAGATGTCAAAACCTAATGGAACATGACAAAATTATGAATATTCATACACGTTTACTGTACATGTTTGTTTTTTTTATCTGAAAGATATATAGAAAGGATCGATCTTAAGAATAAGTATTGTAGCTAATATGTTAGCAATAAATGTTATTTTTGTAGGAGAGCTGGAACGCCGCTATACGGCCAGCTCAAGCTGTATGGAGGCAGTTCCAGGACTCTACGAAGTGGATTTAGACTCGCCAGATGAGTTGGACAAATATCTGAAATATGGCGGAGGACAACAGAGCCTAGACCTGGATTCCAACCACAACTATCAGGCTCCTAACCAATATTATTATCCTCAGGTAACTGCCCTCCAGGCCGCGGCCACTATTCAATTCCATTATTTGTTTTTACTTTAATGCTCCTATAAATGTCTCTGTAAAATGATATCATCTTTAAAATTGAGATTTGATGGAATGATTGATTTTTTTATAATAATTAGAATTGTGAATTAGTAAAAATATGTATTGTTTTCAGGCGCAACCATTGGCCGTCAACGAAGTGGCTCAGGAATACCAACCGAACGAGGAGCAAAGCCAACCTCAACAACAGCAGGAAGAACAGAAACCAGATTTTTCTCATATTTTAGCAGATGTCCGTAAGACCTGCTACACTACTTGCACCTAGCTAATACATTTTCAATACTGACCACAACAATTGGATATCGTGGAAAAAAATAAATAATATATATATCTAAAGCTATAAACATTCCTGCCACGGTCATCCGGAACAAATATCTGCGTATATCAGTCATAGGAATTTATGTAAGAGAAAAACAATTGTGATCACTGTTAGTCGATATGGTAGGGACACTTTTGTACCTGACTGTAGTAGCTAACACTACAGTAACAGTAACAACCACCAACAGTCTTCATTGTATCTTCCACTAGCAGTAACATTCCTTTCCTTTCTCAGTCCGTTCAAACCACCAAAATTCATATTCTGTAATTACAAATAACATAGGTAAATAATCCATTTTCTCACAGAACAAGAAATTAAAAAAAAAATAGTTCCACAGTATTTAAAAGTGTGACGCTAAAAATAAAAAATAAATATTTTTCCAATTGATCTCGAACAGAACTTGGAAAAGCCATAAAATATTCGATTTCTCCGTATTTAAAAATATACTGATCTTAGGCCCGGATGTCACTTGATGTTGATGTCGGAATATTCAAAAGCTTAATGAGACAGAGTGAGAATGAAAATGGAAGAGGGATGAGGTGGGAAGGAGATAATGTAAAAAATAGAATATAAGCAATTAGCTATGTCAAACTATTCATTTAATAAAGACAATTTAAAGAAAATAATAATGAAATTTTGATATATTTTATTTGAGAATTTCAATTAATTTTAATGTACATAGTATAAAAAATATAGCTCTGTCTTGTAGACTGGACATTTATGTGGGACCAATGGCATGGCTGCAATGTATCTTCTATATAGTCTTCTTATTAAGGTCTGCGTTATAGCTTTACTTTTCAAGTGTTTCTCCAAAATTATTGTAAAGATAGCCCAAGTAATCGCAATAAGGATCGGAAATAAAAATGAAGCTTCCATCTCATTTAGATAAAAGTTAAAATGTTAGGATTACTGAGTATGCGACTCGAGTCCTACCTTCCTCGTCCAAAACAGCTGACATGATGCGCTGCCTTATTCAATTATCTTTTCTTAGTTATTAAGTTAAATTATCATTTTAAGATTTAAATAAATATTGTTTATGAATTGTGTGTGTGTGTGTGTGTGTATATATATATATATATATATATATATATATATATATATATATATATATATATATATATATATATATATACATATATATATAATTTTTTTTTTCTTTTTTGTATTTTTTTTTTTCATTAAATGAGATATTTGTGTCTAGTTGATGCAAAGAAAATTCTGGAAGAGTGTTGTGTACTTGTTTTATTATGTGGTAATTATATTTGAAAAATGAAATTTTGTCTTTTCGAGACCCACTTATATTCTTTTAATAAATAAATATAATTTTATTTCTATTTTATTGTATTTTTCACCTCTGTTATATATCGTCAGTTTGGAACAATAGTATGGTAACTCGAAAAATGATTTCTTTGCAGCCAATTAAAGACTTACAAATCCATCTAGTTTTAATACTTATATATTAGCCATAACGATAGGCTCCTGTGGTTATGTTCGAGAAGTGTCAAAACTAGATGGATTTGTTAGGCTTTAATTGGCCCCCCTGTAAAGAAACCGATTTTCAAATTAAAATAATCTTATTTTAAACCGTCAATATTTACTTTTTAAATGCCTCTAAAATTAATAAAAATATATTTGTCATCCATAGATGTTTCGAGGAAATTGTCAATTAATCTTTAAATTATTTATTTATTTTTATTTTATTTTTTTATTACATTTGTAAACAAATGATAAAATCGATGCAATGGCCACTAAGCGTTGTATTGGCAAAAGTGGTTCTTAAATTAAAGGAGTAATATGATAGGGGAAACACCTAAAATTCTGCTCCATCAAAAAAAAAAATTGTATTCTTCTTTCCAACGCCCCAAGAAAGTCGGTTTTTTACATTTTTCAAACAAGCGCTTTGCCTTTCAATTGCTTGTTATCGTACATATTTGCGCGTAGACCATCCGTTAAGGAGGCCCTACACGATTTTTTTCAATTTTTTTTATTTTTTCCATTGGAGAAACTTTTGTAAACACGATAAATTTCGAAAAAATAGTATATTGTTAATTTAAATTTTTTGTATTATTTTTCTGTTCAAAACTTGAGGTAATTATATAAAAAGGCAATTATATACGTAGAAAGCTCTATAGAGAAGGTAATTAGTTCATTTCTAAAATGCCGACATGTAAGAACGATGCAGCCCTACACGAGCACTTTTTACGCCACGGTTCCATACTTTGGGTTTTTTTTTTTTTTTTCTGTTCTCGATAGCTCTCCTAGACGGCTGCAAAAACTGACGGTTTTCACCCCAACACGATCGGTTTTTGCAGCCGTCTAGGAGAGCTATCGAGAAAAGAACAGAAAAAAAAAAAAACCCCAAAGTTTGTAACCGTGGCGTAAAAAGTGCTCGTGTAGGGCTGCATCGTTCTTACATGTCGGCATTTTAGAAATGAACTAATTACCTTCTCTATAGAGCTTTCTACGTATATAATTGCCTTTTTATATAATTACCTCAAGTTTTGAACAGAAAAATAATACAAAAAATTTAAATTAACAATATACTATTTTTTCGAAATTTATCGTGTTTACAAAAGTTTCTCCAATGGAAAAAATAAATGACAAATAAGATAACTTTGGGCATATTTTAGGCATTTGCATAAATTAATGGTCTAAAAATATATGTAATGTTTAAAAATTGGGCTTCAGATCTATATAGCAATTATTGGTTGCATTTGATCGATCAAATTGTATTATGGTATTTTATATACTTTCTACTACTGTGAAAAAAATTAAAACCAAATATTACCAATTAAAATTTTTAGGTTACTTTGACCTGTTAACTTCAAACAATAATTATTATTTATTTTTTATCATTATTTATTATTTACTTCACTCAAAATATGAACATTGGTCAGGATGAAAATTTAAATGAGTAATAATTAGATTTTGATTTAATTGTTTTTGATTATTCTATACAAATTAAAAATAAGTCAATTAAATAGAATATCAATCAAATAAATGAATTAAATCAATTAAGAAAAGTGGATGGAAGGTTCGGATGGATGAAAAAATCGATCATGTACGGCCACCTTTAGAGCTAGGAGAATTATGGTAAGCAGTTATGATCAAGTTGGATATTATATTATAATGAAGAACATTTTTTTTATGACCAGCAACATAACCATCACTACCATATGCTTATTCAAATATTTCTTTTTCTTCATATATATATATATATATATATATATATATATATATATATATATATATATATATATATATATATATGAACATATTTACACTATACATACTATACATACATACTATACACACTATACATTATACATATTTACACTCAGCCTAAAGAACTCCGAAGCTAGCCTCTTTACGTGGAAAGGAAAAAGGACTTCACGAGATCTAACATTTTGTGGTGGGAGCTTCCAAATACTGCAAGATGACTAGAATTTCTTTTTTAGGGTCCTTTTGATGGATGGGTGAACAATCGCATGTGTTGGGTTTTCGAATTGACATAATTTTCATTAATAGGCTAGAAAACACCCACGTGCATATCAACAAATGAATCACCAACTTCGCTGGTCAGTGAACGTGTCGTGTGAAATTTCAGGTAAAAATATCCTTGGTCCATATTTGTTTGAAGGCTCCCTCAACGGCCACAACTACGCGAACTTTGGAAGAGAGTTTTCCGCATTAATTAAGGTACGTAACGCTCCGAGTTATTAAAAACATCAGCAACAGGGAGGACTCAGCACATTATTCACAGGATTCCAGGCGAGTAGTTACAGAAAGTTTTCGGGAAGGTGGGTTAGGGTGTTTCAGTTCCCTGGTCTCCCAGTTCTCCTGACTTAACCCCATTTGATTTTCATCTGTTGGGAAAACTAAGAACTCCATGTGGGTTCGCGCATCACGCAACTTTCACTTACCACTCTATAATAATTATCGTTTTTTTTTATAGTTTTAATAAATTTAAAATAGTTTTAAAGAATTTACATAAAACTACTTAAAATATTGTCAGCAGTATACCATATACGCCTTCTCTCAGTAAAGTACAACAAACTAGCTTTTCAAACAATTTTGTTTTCGAGAAAATTGTAAAAAAATTTAAACCGATGATATAAAATGGCACTTCCGATAAATTATTTTTAGCAAAAAATCTGTTGAAGCATTTCAGGCTTTCTGGGCATTTCAAGAGTTGAATACTATACCGAGCAACAAACATCCGCCTATAAAAGACCGGTACTCAAAAACGTATGGCCTAAAAAGCTAGACTATAACCAGGAAACAGGAACTGGCTTTGGTGTGATTTTAGAGGCTGAGGGGAATAGGGGATATCTGTTTAAATGGGATTTGGCGTCAGATGTATAAAAGTTAAAAGGCTTTTACGTCATTTTGTTAATTTTTTTTTTAATTTCAATAAAGTGAATAATATTCTGTAAATCCCCAGTCTTAAATATTTACGAGTAACACAAAATTTAAGAAGATAGCTCGAGTTCGGCAGTACGGAAGACCCTGAAGCGGTAGTTAGTCCCTTACTCTCAGAGAATAACCTGGTGATGAAAGAAACACGAAGGTGAATAAGTGTCACAGATGATAACAGTGAGGGGTGAGTGAAGCCGAATAGTCTCGTACGGCTCCGAGGGCATCCCAAAGGACCTGAATACATGGCAAAGGCTGATATGAGCGTAATTACAGGTCAGGGTTGTTGATTATAATTAAATAATGTTTTGAAAAGGGAAAAAACAGTCTAGGAAAGAAAAAAAATCGGTTGAGAAGAGCGTATTTACATAAAATTTAAATATTGAGAAGATTAAAGAAAACAAAAACAAATAGGTAGGTAAAGGTAAACATTGGGAAGATTATGTAAACAAGCCAGGGAAATCTCCATGTGGAGTAGGTGCTACGGCCTAGTGAACTTTTATAAACATTGAGAAGTTTATAGAAAAGGTAAAGAACAATAATAGGTAGATAAACGTAAACATTGGGAAGGTTTCATAAAATGTAAGTATTAAGAACTGAAAAAGGTACAAAACTTCGGCTAATAATAATGACGTCACCCATCCAGATATTATGAAAGGATTAAAAGGCTCTATATCATTGTTAATAAATGATAAATAAACTTTAAGAATTTAATAGTTTATACTATGAGAGATTAAAAATACATATAAGATTAAAAAGTTGTTTTGTTTATGTTTCGCCTTACATATTTGTTTATGTTTTAGAAGCCCTGTATATTTGCTTATACCTTAGGGATTAACATTTCAAAGTCCATTTTTACATTTCATATAGACATCATCCAACTTGTTTACACATGATCCAACCTGTTTACATGTAAGTAAACTTACATATTGTAAAGGTTATGTAAGAATTGAGAAGATTGCAAAAACACGAAAACAATGCAAAGGTTATGTAACCGTTTGGAAGGTTATGGAGTATAAAGTGGGTTCCAGACCCTTCATAGGATAGGTTAAGATAATATAACCGTTGAGAAGGTTACATACTATAAAGTGGATATCTGACCCCTTAAATAAAGCCTTGAGTTCCTTAAGTCGCAAAAACAAAACAAAATGGCGGCGTAAGAAAAACAAATTGGCAGCCGAGCATACTCAGTCAGTTTAAAAAACCTTAAGTATCTCAAGTTACAGGAACACATAATGGCGGCGTAATAAAAACTAAATAGCGGTCGGGCACACTCAGCCGATACAAAATCATAAGTCTCTCAAACGTTAGAAAAAAGAAAATGGACGTCGGGTACACTCAGGCTCTATAAGATGGATTCAAATTCCAAAAGCTGTTATAGGATTAAGGATCCCTACTATTTATTTATGTTTTAGTGGTAAACAGTTCAAAGACCATGTTTACATTTCATCGAGGCATCATCCAACTTGTTTCTACGTGATCCAACCTGTTTACATTTAGATGAAGTTAAATATTGTAAAGGTTATGTAAAGATTGAGAAGGATGAAAAAAAACGAAAGCAATGTAAAATTTATATAACCTTAGGGAAGGTAGTATAAAGCTGGTAACTGAACCTTTGATAAAACTCTAATTCTCTCAAGTTGCAGGGGTGGGAATGGCGGTTTAAGAAAAACGAAGTGGCGGCCAGGTACACAGCCTCTACAAAACCTTAAGTCTCTCAAACGGCAGAAAAACAAAATGGCGGGCAGATACACTCACCTCTATAAGGTGGGTACCTGACCCTTCAATGGGTGGAGGGGGTAAACCTGTTAGTTCAGCATGGAAGCTGACCACATCATTGTAAACAGAATGTCACGTTACTGGATTACGTGGACTAAAACGTGTGGGCGGAGCATAGGCCAGAAGGCGTCATGGTCATCACTGGATCACTTGACTAAAAGGGTCTTAGCTTAATGGTCACGTGACTAAACAATGAGCGGAGCTCTCGTATCACGTGACTAAAGGGACGGGGTCCAATGGTCACGTGACAAAAAGAGGCGTATCCCGATGGTTAAGATTAGGTCGAGGTGAGACCACATATGGTTAAGGTTAGGTAGAGTTGTTATTCTGATTCAAATTTCTGCCATGGGTTACGTGACCAAATGCTGGCTTCTGATTGGCTGCTCAAATCGTGTTCCAGCTGGCATGTTTTCCCTTTACTGATATACTCCTATACATTATAAATACATTTCGATTATGTTTTCAAAGTTCTGGAGATGCCTAACTTCCGATTTCCCTACATCCTAGCGAAAGAGGTAATAAAAAAGAAAGTTTATCGGTACCGGAAGTGGTTAGAATTCGGAATTAGCCACGATACTTTAAAGGTCTCCATTCTGCGCGGAAAGTTAGCCGAAGATAGATATAGGATGGTGGACGCAGAGAAAAAAGGCAACCTAGAAAAATGCCCACGTTCTAGTTTCATTATGTAAGCAAGGTTATATGTTGTGGGTACTGTAACGCCCTATTTAAATTATCATTTTGATCTCGTATCAATAATGTCGATTTTCTGTTGTAGAACGGAATCGTTAAATCTCAGTCTAAAGCCGTGGATACATGGCAGTATTGATTACTGCCCACTATGTAATTCCCTTGAAAAAGAAGATAGTATTTACTTTCTAGAGACCTGCAATAATAATAGTGAGCTAAGGAAAAATATTTTGGGCGGCGGACCTGTTCTCCAGAGGAATTATTTTGCTCATTAGGTAAGGGGTGCCAACTGGAAAGGTCAGTAACTACAAGCCTCAGTGCAGAGAGCACAAACAGTTTGTTCATGAAAGATTATATTTCACTTGGGAAATGTTTTTGCGTCTTATTAATTGTTGTTTTTATAATAATTAACTCTTTATTTATTCTGGGACAAGTCCCTTTAGAATAACAATTACAGGCAATGATAGGTGGCTTCAGAGCCTTAGAGTAGATGATATAGCGTTAACAGATAATTAAAAAGAAAAAAAGAAAAGTCAATAAATAAATACAAATGAAAATTATAACAAGTCATAATGCAATAACTTCTAGCATATGAAATAGGTATTAATAGTCTGATTGATTACGTCTTAAAACAAAAACCACATGAAATTCGCATGTTAATAAGATATGACAAAATTATAAATGAAGGAACATATTTACAAATGTTGATTGAAATAAGAGAAAATCTATTTACAATGTTTTTTGGAACTGGATGGAAAATAAGTGATTGAATAAGCGGGATTTGAAGGTGATACGAGTATTGGAGCTACGAATGGAAGGAGGAATGGAATTCCATAAGGATGAGGATCGGACAAGAAAAGATCTGTCGAAAGCTGCGAATCGGTGGGCTGCTGTATATAAATCTGAAGGCCGAGAACGGGTACGACGAGAATGAACAGAGGATTTGAATTGAAGGAAAATATAGGATGGACGGCGGGATTGGATAACTTGGTAGAGGAAAGATGCAAGGATATACTTACGACGGTAGGAAAGGTAAAGCCACTTCAACTCTTCGTAATATCGGGAGACAGAGGCGTCCCTCGGGATTCCGAAGATGAATTGTACAAAGCAATTTATCAAACGTTTTATTTTTGCCTCGAGGTTCCCAGAGACGCCCCCGTACACCGCACAACAGTAATCAAAGTGGGGGAATATTAAGGAAGTAACTAGGAGTCGACGGGTCTCAAGTGGAGATAGATGACGGAGGTAATTTAGTCGCTTTAAAGTGTAAAAGGTACGCCGGAAAATATCGGAAACATGATTTTTCCATGAAAGATTTTGGTCAAATTTGATGCCAAGGTTTTTATGGTTGGATAGAATTTAATGGGATTATTATTTAGGAACAAGGTTGGGATGTGGGGATAAGTTTTAAGGAGGTGATGGGAACCTATTACAATTGCCTTTGTCTTCTCTGCATCCAACTTCAGCTTGTTAGCAACTATTATACTGTATATTGCTTGCACAGCAAATAATGTAGTTGATATATTTAGTTGACATCCGCATGATGGTATAGAAGGATCAATCTAATTAGGGATTGATAAATTATTTGCCACTTCTATAAATTTTACTTACCATCATGCGGATGTCAACTGATTATGAAGCGAGCCAAGCTGTAGCGCATGTAAATCAACCGAAAAGCTCAAAACTGAGTAATTCAAAATATAATTCTATGTCTCAACAGGTTATTAAAGAACTGAAGAATGCGGAACAAAAAGATGCCGTCTACCTATTTTCCAAATTGAGGCGCAAATACGCAATAGCGAACCAAAACATCTGGTTCAACACCACCCGCGTTAGAGAAAACCCGACTCCGTCTTATGTTCAAATAAGATCTGGAGTTCAAACAAGAGCAGCATCAAGAGATAAGATCTGGAGTTCAAACAAGAGCAGCATCAAGAGCCATCCACCATGCAAGAAGACAATGGGTGAGACTAGAAATCAATCATTGGTACTCAGTTAGGGACAGTATAAAACTATACCTTTATATCCTCCATTCTAAATTAGCTTTTATCCTCCACCCACTTGAATTTGACTCTATCGATAAACAAATTTGAACCCGGGTCCAAAACCTCATGTTGAAAAAACATGAAACTCTAGAAAAGAAACTTACAAAATTACGGTTAAACTATGTCAATTTAAATTTCAGTTCTTCTGGTTCGTCAAACAATTCCCAAAGTCAAAACCAATTTTCCCAACTTGTTCTCAATCTCTCTAGCACCACCTTATCGGAAACTGAAAACAACCTTCTTAATAAAGGCCTAAATTTATAGAAGTGGCAAATAATTTATCAATCCCTAGTTGATATATTTATAATTTATTTTAATTTTGGGATAGTTGTTTTTACATTGTTTACTTGTTTGGTTTTACAGGCTTATACTGTATTTGTTTTTATAGCTTTAACTATATTTAACATAAATATTGATAAGGAATGTGTTTTTAAAACGTTATTGCTGCTGATTTTAGATTACTTATAAGATACTTAGAGTTGCAGTGTTTATTAAAATAATTACTTATTTCATTTTTAATATAATTAAAACGAATGGCATACAGACTTCGACAAAGTCTGATTTTTCCATTGTCTGTGTATTGTATAATATTTATATTAATGCATACTTTATTCTGTATATTTTATACTAATAAACACATTTTCATTCATTTAACTACCCGACACCCGTAATTGTACCACTCTTAGATTCCTTACAAGTTCTTTCAGTTACAAGTTAAATAAGCAGAGTGTAAAGTTCACGATAAGCAGATTTTTCTTCAGAAACTTTTTGGTAGGTGAACTAATGCTGAACAACTTTTGTTTGTAACTTTTTTAGATAAAATGAATATTTATAGAAAAAATAACACCCGCTTACCAGATCTGATTCGGCGTTTCTGAGGTCCCATGACGTAGCCACTCTAATTTTAGAGATTGATAAATTATTTGCCACTTCTATAGATTTGTTTTATTGAAAACTAGTTTCGAATGTTATGCATTCATCCTCGGTTCCAAAAACACAACAAATTCAAAAATAAGCAATTCAAAATATTAATTAGATTGATTAGAAAAGATTAGAGTAATGACACGCAAAATATCCGAAATAAGACTAACATTATTCAGCTTCTGATATGCATTCTGGCTGCTGGCTGTTGTTTACAGCCGTATATGGTATTAAGGCTAATACTGTTGCACTCCGGGCCTTTTCTTATATATATATATATATATATATATATATATATATATATATATATATATATATATATATATATATATATATATATATATATATATATATAAATTATCTGTGTTGATAACTTTGTTTTGTCATATAATCATATCTTAGAGAACTAAGGAGATTACTTATAGACCGTTAAAAGCATTGTTGTATCAAATCATTTAATTTTTTATATTTTGTCAGTTATTAGCTTTTAGTTTAATTATTCATTTCAGAATAAAAAATATGTCAAAATAACTTACAAATTAAATTACACTGATAGCTTTAATGCTATGGAACTTAACTATTTGCCCATATGCAATAATTAAAACGAGTGAAGATGAATATGACTTGGTTGTAGTGGCGTAGCCAAAGGGAGGGTACGGCAGGATCTCCCGCGAAATAACAAAATACATTTACTTATTCTTATCTGTAAACAAAAATTGTATAAACCTATTTGAATTTATTTCATTTATAATAAAGGTTGGCATAGAAAATATTATATAGAGAGAGAGGGCCAACGGATCCTTCCTCCCCTCTCCCCAAGTGAGTGGTATCTTTCTTTCACATATACAGATGTAAAACGAAGGAATACGCAGAACATACAATTATTACCTTTTTCAAATATGCCTCATAAATCCCTGTTATAACAGCTAAAAATAACCACAAATAAAGATAGTGGTAGTTATTCAGATATATTAAAAACCCTTTATCGTTTATCAGTTACCATGAAGCATTTTTAAATATGTCAGATATAAAAAACTAGCTGTTACCTGCGGCTTCGCTTGTAGATTTTTCATTTCTGCCATTTACGCTGGTATGTCTTACGTTTATGGTAAGGATAACTATAATGTATATAATAACAAGTGTTACACATAAACATTTCTTAAGAAGTATTTAATATTTGTAGATTTGTATTTATAGGTAATGAATCATTTTACAGATTCACTATTTTTTACAGATTCGAAATTGAATATGACGACAGAACGATAGAATACTATGTTTCAAAAAAGTAATGTAACAGCTGCTCTCTCTTAACCATTCTAAATGGGTTAAAATTGTATCCTATATTAGAGGTTTGTGCCCTTAGAAAAGTGTTTTAAAAAAAACTTCTGTAGAGCATATATTATCATGTCAATGTTAACATATTTACACTATTACAATATTTACATATAATATAGTATCTGCACATTTGCAATATTGATATGTATATATATAGCTAGGTATATTCCCGTGCTTCTCTACAAGTTTTCGGAAATAAGAAAATTATTGGTTCGATGACGTTTTTTCAATAAGGTTAACGAAATAACCTTGGAAAACGATGGATAACATTTGCAATATTATAGGTGCCTTTATAAAACATGCTTGTGACGACGTTCTTTGTTTGACCCTGTGGATCAAGATTTGTGCTGGGAATCCATCAAGCCTGCCACCTGTGAAAAGCTGCTAAAAATTTAAAAACCCGTGTTTTTTAGGTTTTAGAATTTTTTTTTAACCACATAGAGTGCAATTTTTTTCAAATCCAGTCTAATGCATAAGGAGAACCACCACTCAAAATTTCATAGGGAATGAGTTACAGTGATCTCTAAGATAGTTAACGAAAGAGTGGTGTTTTTCTTTTATATACATAGATATAGCATTGCATTAGAAAATAAAAAAAAAATATTATTTATTTATTTTTATGAAGAGACAAATAATAAATATTTAAGAAAAGTAGCAAATTACTAAAGCTAATGTCTTTGGTTCAATATTTAAAAAAAAAAGTGGAAGAAAGAAATCATAGCTGATTCATAAAACAAAGGCTAATTATAAAACAAATGTGATCACATAAGAATGATTAAAATTAAAATATAAAATACTTATTAAGCTCAATAAGACCATTTCCCGAACACTTGGTAGAATTATTAGATGGATGGCTCATTTTATACATCCAATGAGTCATTTGTATATTTGTAAAGTAAAGCAATACCATATTCCTAAAAAACTTATTATGGCATGGATAATGAAAGCCTGTAACAAGTGTCGCCTGAGGAGATGAAAAAACATATTGGGATAGAATGGCATAGTACTCAACAAGGGCATTCTCCAAAGAGTCAAGTAAGCAGTTGCTATCTTCTACGAACTGAGGCACACCCATTCAAGACTAGAGTTGACCTGTGATTTCTAGAAGTCAACCTAGCCAATGGCTCTTTTCTATCTCTATTAACAAAATACCTCCATACCTTCTTTCTGTTGTCTTCATAACTTGAAACAAATAGCATATTGATTAAAGACAAGATATTTATGCAAATAATAAAGAAACAGTTATAACATTGTCAAAGTGACTTTGACGAGGACCACGAACGAAATGATTGACAAAACTTCCATGGATGGAATGAAACGTCATATCAATGAAATTTTCGGTTTTTAAACAAAAACCAGCTCTAAGTGAGGTATCTTTTTCCAGGAAATACACATTTATTTTTAAAAAATTCAAACAATAGTTGTTCAGTTTAACATCACCTACAAAATATTTTACGTTTTAAGCTAAAATTCACGGTAAGGTTCAACGGAGCGTCAAACCTGAGAAATTTCGGTATTTAAACAAAAAACCTGCTTTTCGCGAACTTGACACTCACAAGAGGAGGGTACGGACGTGGCATCATCGATTTCAATGAAATTTTTTTTAATTTTTTCTAGGTCGTAAAATATTAGGCATGTGTCTGAGGGTTCTTGCCAATGCGCCATAGGAGCCGAGGCATTATTATCATTATTTAATTTAAGCATTTTTATGTCGGATTTGCTCCATTTCGTGCAATTTGTAGGTTTCAATGCCACTTCTATGTTTCGTATGCATCTGTTGAGTCGTCTTGAGATTATCGCAATTTTTGTGATTTTAGAAAAAAACATCGGAGGTCCGAGCAAAAAAAAAGTATTTTCCGATGCTATGAAAATTCGTATTGAAGGGTTTCTTGAGGTACGAAAAACAAATATCAACTTTTCTCTCTAAAAAAAATTGTAATCCACTTTGTTAATTCGCAGTTATCTGAATTCACTCATCATAGTATGAAAAATCGTGACGTGCTTGCAATGCGAAATTGCTGTAACAATTGTGATTTAATTTCGTTAGAATCTAGTTATCACCTATTTACGACAATAAATAGATATTTTTATGGATTTTAATTATGAATTTAATCATTAATAATAATGATGATAATAATAATTATATTTAACTAATTTTTATATAGCTAAATAATAAATAAAAAAGTTCTATGATAATTTATTTTCTAGAGCACTAATAACACTTATTTTACTATCGAACATTTAAAATAAATACTTTTTTTTTTTTAATAAAAATAAGTTAAATACAATCATTTTTAATAAATTCATAAAAAAAATCCATAAATTTAATATGTATATCTATAATTATATCTATGTATAATATATGTAATTAGAGATGTATTTATAATTTATATCTATGAAAATTCCTATTTTAGGATTTTAAAAGCGAATCTGACTTGAGTTTTCCCAAAATTTTTTGTTGGCCTACTTTACTGGAAGCGTATTTTGGTTTTTATAATTTTTTTTACATTTAAGCTCATTTAATACAATTGACGATATTTTTCTTATTAGGAATATCATGATGCGGAAATGGAAATTAGTTTGAGCTTTAGACCACCTACAAAAAAGGCCAGGTTACATTTAAGCCAAAACTAACGATGAATCCTAAAGCGTCAAACTTGTTAAATTTTTGCTATTTCAAGATAAAACCTCCTGGTAGGTTATCTTTTTTTCAGGAATTACACATTTAATCAAAAAAAGTTTCAAACAATAGTTTTTCCGTTTAACATCACCTACAAAAAAAGGTCCAGTTACATTTGAAGATAACATTTATCATTACCACTCTACGGTGCGTCAAACTTGTAAAATTGTCGGTATTTCAAGGAAAACCGACTTATTGCGAACTTTACACATTGTTAATTTAACTTATCAAAATGAAAGAACTGGTAAAAGGAAACTAAGTGTCGGGCAAGACGAACTTGGGTTAGGTATTGGTACATTTAGTACGGCCACCATATCGGCATGAGCGAAAGCGCACTTTTGTCGTCCTACAGAGAGTTATAGTTCCAACCAGCACTTGGTTATACTTTCCTAATTTCTTTTTATTATTTTAATAAATTGTTCATTCAAATTATCTGTACTTATTGATTACTTTCGAGCAGGACCGGATCTAGGGGAGAAGGGGAAGCAAAAGGGGCACCTGCTCTGGGCGGCAGAATTTAAGACGGCGGCAAATTTCGATAGGAACTTAATTTTTAGGTTAAGTGAAAAATATTTTTTTCTGCTTTTTGATTGTTTTGATCTTAATTCAGTCAATAATATGAGTTAATGTTATGAGAAGATGTTATTTATTTATGCCATTTATTTCGAAATTTATTTTCTATAATACTGTAATAAAAGTGTTGACTTTGGGTCTTTTTAGATATATCCCGCCAGTTGCTTTTATTAATATCAGTGAATTAAATGATATAGAATAAAAGTACATATGATTTTAAAATATTAATATTTATTTATTAATCTATTCTAACCCAGTCTAGAACTACAAAACTAAGTACCATTTCTGACTCCTATTTCTTTACGGCAGCTTCTTTTATTACAATGACACCTGAAACCGTTGTTTCTCTTGTAATTTTCATAGGATGACCATGAAAACATATTCTTTCTTGATGAATTAGTTCTTTTTCTTGTAAAAATCGAATTGTTTTTTCAGCACTTTCAGAATACTCATGTACATGAAATAAAGCCATACTGAATGAGAAATATATCAAGGTTAATTTGATCACACGAAATCCAAATATTGTCGAGTGTTATTTTAAATTCATTGACATTACTAAAAGTAACGCGGGGATATATAAAAAAGATTCTTGACTTTTATTGGACTGAGGAGGGGCGGGAGTCGTAGATTGTATTTAACTTTATTAACCATTTTTAGCAACTCCCTTAACCCGATTCAGGTTTTACCTTATGATTTGGCCTTTTTTTAACCTAATCTCTTACCAGTTCTTTTAAATCTCTTACCAGTTTTTTTAATAACTTACCGGCAGGAATTTCCATTGGTCATTCCCACATGGGTTATTCACAAGGTTTTTCTTGTTTTCTATTACCTTTATTATTTTCCCAAGTCGGGAAAATTCCTTGTTTTAAGTTAACAATACTTATTTATATAATAAATCGAAATAACTATTTAATTGTTTATTACTTTAAATCTAAATATATTCCTTTTCCATATCCTCTACAAATAATAGTAGTAATGTTAGTAGCAATTAAAACTTTACCAATCACTAGCAACAAATTCCTTCTTGAAAGTAATCAGTAAATACAACCATTACGGACTTTACCACAGAAGTGAGCTAATTGTACCCAGTATTTTTTTTTATGCTCCTCAAACAAACAGAGCTGTCAATCAATTTGGGGATATATCGGATTCTGTTATCATGCTACGCCGGACAAAATGATAACAATCCTCCAATGCCGTTCCACCACATGCTCGACAAACCTCCTGGGTTTTGGGGTTTGCACAAATATACCAATGTATATTTGTGCGAATCGGCATTAAAAGTGATTCCGTATTTTTCAGAAAGTCTTAATTGAGCAGTAATCCTCGGATAAGCTATAGGGCAGCTGTAGATTAGGTAGCTCTTGGGAAAGCCCGCTTTAATGAAAACCCTTTCGTACCAGGGGATATAGGTCGAATCCCGGAGTAACGAGTAGTGATCTTCACTCTTGAAGAATTCCCTGTAGCCTTCAAAGTTCTCTCTCAATCTGATTTGAATACTGATAGGGTCATCAAATAATATCGGATTAAATATTCCAAAGCTCTCCAGAAGTTTCCTCAGCAGCGTTACCCAGTTATATTGCAAACTCAACCGGTTGTTACTATCCAGCTGCAGCAGCTTTAAAAAGCATTTTTAGCAAAGCGAGTAAAATCCATGTTGAATATTTTTATTAGCCAGGTCAATTTCTGCTTTAAAACATAACATCTCACAGGAATGGATGTGACTTCTAATTTTATCATGAAGTGTAGGGTATTTCGTTGTAAACATTCGTTGTAGTCGGTTATAGTACCTGGCTTGTATATTTTCTAAATCTTCAATGTGCTTGATGGCCCATAGCAGTGCAGCATAGAGGATACAACACAGCATAACTGACTTACACAGCTTCTGTCTGACATTCTATGAAACTATTTTAGATTTCGCACAGGTATTCAGTACCGCCCCAATGCTTTAGTTGGTTTTAGAAACTGTATTCCTCATTGCACGGTCGAAGAGTCCTGATGAACTGAAGATGACACCGAGATAATCATATTCCGGTACTTCATCAATAATGCTTCCATTGAAAAATACAATTTTGCCTTCTTTGGGTCTAACTCTGTAAATTTTTAATAATTTTGCTTTTGAAATATTTACTATTATGAGTTTTGATATGCAGTATCTATTTTAAAAGTTTAGTTTCGATTGGCATCCGTCTCGTAGTTCCCAATCAAGACCAGATCATCGGTTTGAATAAGGCTCATAATTTCATCATATGGACATATCTTTATTCCGTGCGCCCCATTTTCCTGAAAGAATGAGTCGATATCTGCAATAAATAAAAATAATAAATGGGGGCTCCATATCTCTCCTTGGAGAATACCTTCACTGATAGCTATTGGATTACTCAAGTGACATTTATATTTTATTTGTATGGTTGCGTTATCATACAAGTCCCCATTACAGCATTAGGAGTTTGTCGCTTATTCCCATCGAAAATGGTTGCACCAGAGTTTTGAATGTGAGACAGAATCAAAAGCTCTCGGAAAATCTACAAATACATAGTAAATCATACGAATATATTAATAAGTTCAGTTGTGAGAGAGCGTTTAAAACAAAAATATTGTCCAAGAAGCCTCTGTCATTCCTAAATCCCGATTGAGACTCCGGTAGAGGAGCAGTTTCCTGAGTCCAGAACAACAGTTAGTATACAATATCCTGGTAAACATTTTAAGTTGGCAGTCAATCAGAGCAATGCCCCTACAATTTTCAGGATTATCCACTTTATATTTTTTATGTAGCATTACAGATATCACAGTTGTCCAAGATTTAGGTGGATTTTCAGTTTCCAATATTTTATTAAATAGTACTTACCTTATATGTACAGTAACCAGATATCCGGAAAATTTTTGATGAATTCATGAGTTATTTTATCAGATCCGGGTGATTTAGCAGATTTACATTTTTTAAAAGAAAGTTCAATTTCAGCCTGTGTAATATACGTAAATATAATATACTAAATTCTATTCTATTAGGGTAAATACCATTAAAGAAGGATTCCCATTCAGCACAGGTAATGGGATATAACTGTTTTTACTCTTATTTCCTCTAAATTTATTTTTTATAAGCCAAAATGGAGAGGGGTGGCGGACATCGGACAATAGTTGAATTATTTGTTTATGATAATTTTGTTTTTTAAATTTAATCATCATTAAATCATTCCTCGTCTACCGCTCTATGCAGTGTGAGGTGTCTTCTTGTAAAGCCTGGACCACCAGTCCCCATGATCCTCAACCAGTTCCCTTCTCCTATTTCAATCCAGTCCTCTCTTTCCAAAGCATTCCTGTACTCCCCAAAGTGCGTCGGGGTCTTCCTATTGGCCTTCTACCGTCAATCTTCGCTTCATATGTCATGCATATAGATTGAACAGTCTATCATGATGATTGTTGTTAATCCTTAAAACGTGTCCAAACCACCTTAGACAACTTTCTTCAACAACCTTTTCTGCAGGTTCAACACTGAGGTTTGATCAAATGGTTGTATTGCGGATTCTGGTTTTCCCCTCAATCGTTTTAAGTAATCTCATTTCGGATGCTTGTATCTTGCTTCTATGTTTCATGTCCATGATTGCGAGGAGTAATAAATTTTAAATTTAATGCTGTTCGTATATATCTTCTTAAACCCTGTGTATATTTTACGGGTGTATTCCGAAAAATTACATTTCTAACGCATTTTAAGATTACTTCTAAGACCTCTTTTTAGCATCTTTAACTCATTTTATTAGTTTTGATTTTTTGCCAATTCAGGTGCAATTAATACAATTAACTAAGTTAGTATTCAATTCATTTGCATCACGAGAATCAAGAGAATCAGTGAGAAAATTTAACATTTAATCTCAATAAGGCATTGCTAAGCGCGGATCCCATAACAAATTCATAATCCTTTCTTGTATTCTGTCAGACCATGAGGGGTTATTGTAGTCATCAACAGAAATATTCAAAAGTAATTGAATCGGGAAATGATCAGAACCTGTGTGGATTTGGGAAACTTCAAAATCATGAATCATTAGGATAGCAGGCCACATCACTTGACCAGCAGGCCACATCCCATGACAGCAGGCCACATCACATGGCAGCAGGCCACATCACATGACAGTAGGCCACATCACATGACCAGCAGGTCACATCGCGTGGCAGCAGGCCACATCGCATGACAGCTGGCCACATCACATGACCAGCAGGTCACGTTACATGACAGCAGGCCACATCACATGACAGCTGACCACATCGCATGACAGCAGGCCACATCACTTGACCAGCAGGCCACATCGCATGACAGCAGGCCACATCACATGACAGCAGGCCACATCTCATGACAGCTGGCCACATCACATGACAGCAGGCTACATCACATGACAGCTGGCCACATCACATGGCAGCAGGCCACATCAACAGTTGGTTTTCCCAGTGAACTGCAGTAAGTAAAATTTCTCCTCTGATCACTAGGCGATCTTCCATTAATTACACGAACAGAATTCATTTCTAAAAATTCTACAAAACGTTTACCCTTTTCATTGCATATTTTATCTAAACTTTTCCTTACATGACTTAAATGGCTTTTTTTGAGCTTCCTCGCCCTGGTTAAGATCCGAAAAACGACAATTAGCATCACCATCAATCATATGGAATGGATCTATAATTCTACTTATATTTGTTTCAAATAAAGATAAAACATAGGTGAGCTCTATTGATGGTTTGAAGTAAAAAATGCACAATACAAATATAAACTTATCAAATTCAGCCTTAACAAAAATCCAAAATTGACATTTAGCTAAAACAATAATATTGTAACACGATAAATCGTATAAAAGGGCCAGCCCCCCGCTGTCCCGTCCAAAACATCTTTCTTTGACAGCAGAAGTCAGAAAGAATAATTTCACAATTAGAAGCCAATGGGATGAGGGCCCTAGATATAGATTTTAAAAAGTGTGTTTCTGTTACTCCGGCTCCACACTAGTGCTAAATCGTTTGGCTAATCGTTTGCCACTGCTGTGCATCGGAGTATTTCTGAATGTTGGAGAAAGTACTGGCCGATGTTGGCGTTGGCCGTTCCCGAGCGGTTTTATTTCACAATCAAAGGGATTTGTCTTTGCCATTGCGTTCCATCTATACCAGTGACGAACTGTTTGCCCAACGGGTTCCTCGTTTTTACTTAAATATTGGATTTTATAGTTGTTGATATTGAAATAATCAATGATTCATAACTTGATAACTTTTGTTTGTTAAATGGATTTATTGTTTTAATTCCTACTTTTTTCTGCCTAACTTGTTTTTAAATCACATATTTTCACAAGCATTTGGCAAATGATTTGCCATGTATGTGGATGCCTCATTTGTACATTGTACTTTCACATTTTAAACTTCACAAACATTGGAAAAGTTGTTTGCCACTGGTGGGGAGCCGGTATTAGACAAATTAATTTATTTGGACTATACAGTTTGGCTATATCATTGATATTTTTAAACCCATCAATATTGCAGTGCACAATGTTTACTAACCGCACTACAGTCGACTAATAATGCCGGCTGTTTATGTTGACGGTGATAAGGCTCCGGTGGTAGACTGGGAAGTGGTGGGGATGGCGTGTTGATATCTCCTCGTCGGTCATACGAGAGGCAATCTTCTTTACAATAACAATCCAGGCTTCTCGAAGGTCCTTCATGTTTATTATTAACCTTGACGTTGGGTCTGTGAATAACTCCGTGTGTTATAATCCAGGGCTTAGTAGTAATTTCATTAGTTACCTGAGAATCGGTCTGCCTAGCTAAAGTGTGCTTTCTCAAATGTTCATCGTTTTGCAAAGTTTATATAATTATTTCCGTCCTGAGCTAACCTGTTAAAATCCATTTCTTGTTGTGTTTTTTTGGTATAAATGTTCTTTAATTGGTTTGCTAGCTGTGATTTGGAGGCATTCTGTCACGAAATCGAAACTGCTCTAATTTTCGTTTGCTTGCTTTAGGTGGTATTGAATTCGGTGATAGCCTACCTTCGCCAAGATTTGCTATTTCTTCAATCTCAGATATGTGATGTTTACTTTCAATAATTTTGAAAAATTTATTTTTGCATATAACAGAACTATCGAAACTGCGCAATCTATTAAGCAACACATATATTAGCTCCCCTTCCTCTCTTTCCTTGTGCGTTTTATAAACATTTTATTCTCTCTAAATACATCATTTCTTTTTCATTATCTCTTGTTTTCATAAGTAACTATTTAGATAAATTAAGATGGGTCTTGATTTTTCATTTATTTTTTCTGAGCCTGTAACAGTTATTTATTGAGTTTTCAGTTTAAATTAATTTCATCGCTGCAAAATGCTGGCTTCACAACATATAAGTTGGAATCATCTTTTTCAGGAACTTTAAACGTTATTATATATTTTTCCTGTCTTTTTTCTCGGGAGATTTTATCCTTTCTTTTAACGGGTGGTTTATTTTTTCAAGTTCATCTGCCTTATTTTTTACATATTTAAGTTCTGATATGATGTTTTTTAATAACGTGTACATTTTTTCGACAGATTTTTTTATTATTTTAGTTTCATTATTGTTATTACGAATTTCCATCAATATCGATTGAAGCGTAACATATTCCGGTTCTAATGGCATGTTGTTAAGAGAGTATTATTAATTGTTGCGTCGTGTTTTAAAGATAATCAAAACAAGGATCATTTGAATTGTAGAATATAAGAACAGCTGGAAATAGATGAGATGGCAACTCACCGCTGACATATTCAACCTGCAAGGACGGGAAACTTTCATGTTACAAATCCACAGCTTTCTGCTGCCTTCTTCTTCTTCTTCGTCGAGCCCCTATCTACCACCGTTGTAGTGTTAGGGTTCCCTTATTGAGCCTGGACCAAAGATCTCTTTCTCTTGGTAATTCTCTTCTCCTTCTCCAGTCCATTCCTCTGGCTACAAAGGCTTATTTTAAGCCTTCCTCCCATCTTCTTCTTAGCCTTCCTCTTGGTCTACGACCATCTGCCTGTGCCTCATAGGTTGTTCTAGCCATCCTTCTTTCATCCATTCTGCTAACATGTCCGTACCAACGGAGTTGATTCTTCTCAATCACTGTTTTTTACAGGTTTTACAATACTTTGAGGTTCGTACTTATTATGTTATTCCTTATTCGGTCGCGCCTTGTTTTACCCTCAATTCTCCAGAGGAATATCATTTCGGAACTCTGCAGTAAACTCCTGGGCGTTGTCGTAATGGTCCAAGATTCACTGGAATATGTGAGCATCGGGATGAATGTGTTTTTGTAGATAACCACCTTTGTTCCCCTTGATACCTCTCTCCTATTTATGAAGTCCCTTTTGACAGCATTGAAAAACTTTCCAGCCGACAGTATTATTTCCCTAATTTCCGTATCTATAAGACTATTTTCCGTTAGGTGTGCTCCTAGATATTTAAAGCTATCCATCTGTTCTATTGTTTTCCCATTTATACGGGGTATACACAAGTTATGATCCCGGAACATTCCAATCCTCATTACTTTAGTTTTTGCTTCGTCTATCTGCAAAATTATTTTTTCCAGCTCCTCTTTTAGGATCAATACGTTATATTGAAGATCCCTGCCATCCTTCCCAAAAATCACCAGATCATCAGCATAAGCCATTAATTTGTAACTAAATGGTCTCAAATTTTAGTACCCAAGATGAAATCCCCTCATTTTAGATTCGGCTTTCTTTAGAGCTGAGTTCAGGAGAACAATAAGCAGGAGAGGGCTGAGACAACAGCCTTGCAGGATGCTAGTTATTGTTTCGAATTCTGTAGAAGGCTGTCCTCACTACGTTTCTATATATTTTTTAAAGGCTTTCAATAGCCATCCTGAGTCTAGTGTCCATTCCCAGTTCTTCCTGGGCCCTAGCTAAATCTTCTTTTCTCGCTTAGTCGAAGGCATCCACAGAACAGCAATTTACCTCTTTCCTCTTCTCCATCAATTTTTCGGAGATTTGCCTCAAAGTGAAGATAAGGTCCTGAATGCTTCTCTGAGGAGCAATATGGATTCCGATATTGCTCCTCATCTAAGAAGCTGTCTACCTTTATTCTCAGCCTTCATTCTAGGATCCGTGCGTATATCTTGCATAGGGCACTTAGTAAAAAAATTCTTCGATGGTTTTGACACTTCCGGATATCTCCTTTTTTGTAAATTGGGACGATGGTGGAAACTTCCCAATCTTTTGGAATCCTATTTTCCTTCCAGATGAGGTTTATAAGATAGAGTAGAACTTTCCCTCCATGTTCTCCCATGTATCTGAGGATTTCTGGTGTTATACCATCTCGGCCTGCTGTTTTCCCCAATTTCATGTTTAGAAGTGCTTCATCTAACTCTTCTTTCTCTAAAAGATCCTCCCACATTAGACGCTCTTCATGGTAGTCACCATTGCTATCAATGTCTATTCCACCTAGGAGTTCTTGGAAATATTCTTTCCATCGGTCCATTATGTCTAAGATTTTATTCAGAAGGTTTCCGCTTCTGTCCTTGATAAATTTTAGGACTGATTCCCCTTCCTTCCAGATTGATTATAACACACTGTATAAGAGTTTTTGTTTTTCTTTAAAATTAGCCTCTAATTTCTCGCCGAATTTCTTCCATGCCTTCATCTTTGCCTGCATTACTGCTGCCTTTACTATCTTTCTTTGATTCTTGTAGGCTTCATATTCCACTGGGTTTTTTGTGGCAAGGTAATGCTTCCATAAAGCTTTTTTCCGCTTTATTCCCTTCTTTAGTTCACCATCATGACGTCCTACTTATTCGACCATCAGTTCCGCCATATCCATGGAACTGGTGATCGACGTGCTGGTGGTCGACGTGCTACCTGCCGCAGAGGGAATTATCTTGCAGAATGCAGACCAGAAATCTTCGATTCTGTCTGATTCTCACTGAGCTTGAGTGTCTCTCACTAACTTCTCAACCTCTTCCTTGTATTTTATTTTATTTTTTTTTTTTTGCATTTTCCTCTTCCTTTAATCCTCTTCATATTCAAATCATTTAAGATTTTTTTTTCTTTTCCAATTACTGAGGAGCTCTGGTTCTGGTCGTAGGCTGGTCCGTCCGTATCTTGTCCATAATTAGTAGATAATAGTCGCTTCCTATTTCAAAGCTTTTTTTAACCCTAATATCCGTCAACTCCTTTATCATGTTTCTTGTAATCATGAAATAATCGATTATGGACTTCTCTTAGCTTGTATACATATGAATGCTTTTATGTAGTTTGAGTGTTTGTCAACACAAGATCGTTATTTAATATATTTTACTTAATCGTTACTAAGCCCAACTTTAAGATCCTTTCTCCGTTATCATTTATGATGTCTTCTCCGTACATGCCGATTGTTCCGACTGGCAAGATTACATTTCTTCCCACTCTACCATTCAAATCTCCTGCTGCAACGGGTGTTCCCTCCGAGTTGTCAATCTTGTTTTGCACAGCTTCGAAGAATATATCTTTATTGGCTAGGCTGGCATTTTCGTTTGGGTCACAGGATTTAGCTGCCTTCCCCCTTATTCCAGCATCACTGTCATAAGCCTATTATTAATGGGGGTCCATGCTATGATTTTGTCTTTCTATCTTTGGTAGAAAATACAGCTGACTCCTCCCGTTGCTCTCTCCTGTGCGATCACTCCTGAGCGCAATATAATGTGGTCCTCAATCTTCGTCTCGCCTTGGCCTTTCCGTTTTGTTTCCGTGATGGAAACTATATCTGCCTTGGCCCTTTTCATTTCTCTCATCAGTTCAGGTTCTTTACCGTTCATACTTATAATGTTCCAAGTTCCTAATCTTAAAAACCTGTTTCCACTCCTTGTCGGATTCCATAAAATCTGTTCGGCTCTTAAAATTAGATCAGTAGTTAAATCTATTCCTGAACAATATTATAAAGATCAACAAAAAAAACAAACTAGGACAAATATTAAGCCGATTCGACCAGTTTAAACCACTGTAAAAACGCATAAACAAAGTCACTATTTCCCACTCTATCACGGCTGACTACCAATTCCAATTGAAACTAGCAGCTGATAGGCTATAGCATTTCCATCTCAATTGTAACTTTTTCCATTTCAATTATAACCCAACCAGACATGAATTAATTCTATTTTATTTATTACATTATTGAAAAATAATTATTTTAATTATAATAATGACTTTTAAAATAATTTCGGTATATTCTTCCGACATTTTTTCGTCTATTAGATAGTTGATATTAAGAGCTGATTTCAAGTAGTTTAAATTTTTGAAATCAAATTGTTGTTTATTTATTTTTAAATATTTATAAGTTGCTAATGTCAATTTTATAACCGACATTTTGTTCGGCCACGAGCATTTCAACTTAATTATTAGTTTTCAAAATTCTTCGTTATAGGTATCGTTCACTAGGTTTTCGAGAGCGCTATTTCCGAATTTACTATCCTATTTTCGACCGCGTATGCGCTTTCGATTTTCCGTTGGTGATAAATTTTTCTATGACATAGGAATCGTTTATTAGGTTTTCGAGGGTTATGATTCCATTATTTTGAATTGACTTTTGATTGCGCAACTGCTTTCCGATTTACTGGTACTGCTGAAGTTTTCTTTGACATAGAAATTGTTTATTAGGTGTTCGCGGTTTCAGATTGCATATTTCAAATTATATTTTTTATCATTTTTTATTGGTGACAGGTACATTTTTCACTGGAGCACATAAAGTTTAAAGACTTCAGTTTGTTCGCATCGAGTACGCATCGATTGGACAAGTGAAGACTGTCACCGTGTATTAACAGATGGCTCAAGATTCGCTTTAAATTCAGCTGATGGAAGAGGAAGAGAGTAGGGAAGACCAGGTGAAAGATATTTACCGTGCAATGTGTCTCCTTGAGTGAGTTACCAATAAGGCTCAGTGATCCTGATGAGTGAAATTTGTACTGAGGCCTCTACAGGGTTACACATTGCTGATAGAGGCACCATAAATGCCTTCAGGGATATTGAAGACATCCTTAAAGAATATGTGGTACCATTTGAACCATTTATTGGAGATGATTGTGAGTTACTCCACGATAATGCGAGATCACACAATGCTTAAGTAATTTAACTAAGCTGGAATTAGGATACTGGGTTTTTCACTATAAAGTCCAGACCTCAGGCCAATAGACCATGCCTTGGATATGATGGGAAGATGTGTGAGAAACAGTCTGGTGCTCCCGAGGACTCTCCAAGAACCCAAGATAGCCCTAAGACAAGAATTAAATTTTAGCTCTACAGAAGCAAATTTTTTCAATGCCTCGACGACGGAACACGGTTATCTGAGCTGGAGTTTATAATATTTTTTCTCTTCTTTTCTATATTTCTTTTTCAAATGCTAATAATTTATAAATTAATTAAAAACACTAACAAATCCAGTTATAATTCTATGTTCTCCTCAATTCACAATTCATCTTCCTTTTTCTCACCCGTTAATAATGTTATAAGGAGAATTATTAACATGAAATAGATTGGAAACTGAAATTAAATACAGGTGACAATAGTAAAATATTGTCACCTGTATTTAATTTCAGTTTCCAATCTATTTCATGTTAATAATTTTCCTTTAAGAAATTAAATACAGGTGACAATATTTTACTCATGGTGGGTATTAGAAAAATAAAAAAGCGTTTACATCGGAGAACAAACCGGTTTATTGGTGGTAATTTTACTCATTAACAAGAGAACAGGATAAAATAGAATTAGTATTAACTAACTTAGGGCTTTCTACAATGAATGCAATGAAAATAAAAACAGTGAAAAATATAGAAGATAAAATTTTCACAGAAAAAAATCATTAATTATGTAAAAAAAAAAAAAAATCTATGAGACTTGGGTGACAAGTAGAACGGAATGATTATAAATTAGGAAAAAAAACCTATACCACTACAACGCATGAAGTGTCTCGGGTTCAGTACTTGGTAAGGAACGAACTGTTTCTAGGCCAACGGTTGTGCAAGGAGATGATTTGGCCGAGATCACGCTCAATCACCAGGTTTTTCCCCGTTTAAGGTACCCACTTTATAGAGGCTGGGTGAGCTCCAGGAGGGTCCCCCACCCCATAGGATCGATCCACGGCTGATAAAAGATTAAATAATTATTTGTATCAGCCGGTCTCGAACCCGGAACCAGAAGAATCGGAAGCACAGAGCCTTACCAGTGAACTAGTCCGCTCCCTTATTATTAAATTAAAGGAAAAACGAACTCTGCCCTCATTTTCAATAAGTCTCAGTATTTATGTGTTTCTTTCATCATCCCCCGTTAATGATGGATTTCATTTCTACAGGTATGGTAAAACTTCAGCAGGTTGTGTCATTCTTGTAAGATGATGGGTATAAAATTAATCGCCTAATGATTTTTTTTTTTTTTTTTACCCCAAATAAGTATACAAAATTTAGGGATTGATCCTTCTATACCATCATGCGGATGTCAACTGTATACAAAATTTGTCAAAACATAACTACTTCCAAGAGCTTCCAAGAAGATTCTTGTTTCTTTTTGTACCCTACATACTTTTTCATGTCAATCAAGAACTTTATGCGATTTTTTGCGTTTTGGTAGTTTTTGATTTTTTTTCTTTCAAAAAACCTTTGAAATAGCGTGGAAGGAGTTCGTTTATATTTGGCTAAAAAACAGAAATAAACGTCATGATTCGGTTTTGGAATTCGTTTCAAAGAAAATTGACGCAAACGATCTCTCTGGTTTGGTTCAACATACGGTTGGGAAGATGAACGATACCGTCATTAAATACTATGCCGAAATTGGCGAGAGATGGAAGAAATCTCACAGGAAAAAAAAGAAAGTTTTTAGTAATAAGTTTTCTTCTTGGTTAGATAAACTGGATTTGTTTTTCCTTCAATTTAATAATAAGGGAACGGAGTAGCTCCGTGCTTCCGAGTCTTCTGGTCCCGGGTTCGAAATCAGCTGATACAAATAATTATTTAATCTTTTATCAGCCGTGGATCGATCTTGTGGGGTGGGGGACCCTCCTGTGGCTCACCCAGCCTCTATAAAGTGGGTACCTTAAAAGAGACAAAACCTGGCGCTTGAGCGTGATCTCGGCCAAATCATCTCCTTGCACAACCGTTGGTCTAGAAACAGTTCGGTCTTTACCAAGTGCTTACTAGGGGGTCCTTACTGAACCCGAGACACTTCATGCGTTGTAGTGGTATAGATTTTTTTCTGGTCAATAATCATTCCGTTCTACTTGTCCCATTTATTTTCATTCATTCAACATTTTACCCGACAAGACTCGACACAAAAACACCTTTATCCGGTAACATTAAGTAAAAAAAAAAGAATTATCCAAACATTCTTCATAAACATGGTTCGTAAACGAGCAGTGTAAACAGTAAATCAATTAATTGATAATTTTAGCATAAAGTACGTAAATAAACACACTACTCAGTATGGCAAACGACTACCATGGATGAAACCACTGACAACTATGAGCCTTGAAATTCTGACAATTTCCGATTGACTTTATAAGAAATGGTAAGAGTTAAGCTTGAAGATTGGTTGGTTTAATGTAGTTTTTCATAAACTTTCTGATTCGAACTCTTGTGCGGTTTTAAGGCTCAAATACTCGACGTAACGAAGTGAAGTAAAATATTTTTTAGGAAGAAACAAAGTTGATATTCGCTTTTCGCACCACAAAAAACCCTAAATATGAGTTTTAATAGCAATAAAAAAATAAATTTTCAGTGCTCAAAATTATCGGCTTATCGGAATTTTTTATTTAAAATCACAAATCCGATAGATTCAACCCTACTCCACCGATTCATACGGAACATGGGAGTGGTGTAAGGTCCTATAAGCTAATGGCACGGAATGGCAAAAACTAGACCTCCTTAAACACACGAATTTGACTGGCTGTTTTTACAGATTGGTCTATGAAAATCTTGAAATCTACGCTGAGCAAGGACTGAAAACAATAATGCAAAAAATTGTTGAAATTATATTTTTTTTAAATTTCTCGGCTCCTATGGCACATTGGAAAGAACCCTCGGACAAGTGTCCAGTATTTTTCGACCTAGTATCACAAAAAAAAAAGTTTCATTGAAATCGGTAATGTCACGTCCGTAGTCTCCCCTTGTTAGTTTTTTGTTTCGTTTTTTTCATCAGTAATGCACGATAGTTACAGCATGTGAATGATTTATTTTGCTTTTTACTCTTTTATAATTTTGTTAATAAATTGAATAGAAATTTATTCATATTTATTATTTCGATATGTATACAATTTATTTATTTAATGAACCTTTTGAAAATCTTTGCAAGTACAATACACAAATAATCGCATTAATGAATTTAAGTTCTAATAAGTGAGATTGCTCGTCAATAAGTCATGAGTAAAAATTATAGTTTTTGTCCCTTATATTATAGTTTCGGTTTATTTTTTCCCTCATTATTTATAGTACCGCTAAGATTGAATCGGAATATAGAATTAAATTTTCGATTATGATATTATCAACGGTAATAATTCCATTAAAACTATATAGAAGAAGAAGAAAAAAATAATGGTTATTAAACTTAACCTCTAACTTCCTTAAACACTTCATCATTGAATCTTATATTATAAAACTGAACATGAAAGTGCTTCCAGCCATTTGGGCCATGCGTCTCTGTCCCTGGCACGGTACCTCATTTTTTCTATGGTCTTCCCACTCCATATCCCTATTCGTTCCATGTGGTAGATATAGAAGGTTATTGGTCTTCTTCCCACTGGTCTTTGCAAAAATTGGCCCAACAGTTCTTTAAAAAGTAACGATGGGCATATTAGAAACAACCTTTTTCCTTCTATAGTGACATTTAGAGGTTTTCAGAGTAAAATGTGATACACGTTTATTTAAAGCTCAACGTTCTTTGACTAATATATGAAGAAATTGTTCACCATGGAATGTGTTTTATATAGATATAAAAAAAGGAAGTGTATATTTCTCTAAATCAACCATTTTCCCCTAAAAGTGGAGTAAAACCAATTTGATGAAAATTGGACTCGTATGTCATAATGTTATGGAAATATTTATCTTACATCATTAACAAAGCTTAAGAATACAAGGATACACCGTGCGAAAGAAAATTTTCTATGATAATTATTATAAAATAATGATAGGAAAATAAGCTTGATGGACACTGGCGTCATAAGTGTAAGTAATCTGAATTAAATGGTAAACATTATGTTTTAAGTTTAATTATACCGAGAATTATAAAGAGCGTGGATGGGGATAAATGAGGTTATAGGAATATATTTGGTGACCAGTTAATCTGCCATAAATAGCGATAGTGGTCAATAGAGCTAGCTTTGAGAGAAGGGCTTCTTACTGTCAAAACCCTTTATCGGCTTTTCCTCCACTCACTATTTATTGTAGTGAATAGACAAATTAACATGAATTATTGGTTCTGGCAACGATGACTTTATTGTACTTATTAAATTGTCTTGTCAAATTTTGTAATACAAAATAAAAATGAAACAATGGCAATAAATTTACAGTAATCACAGGCGTTAATAGAAATAATTTGCCAGAATCTAGCAATAGCCGAATAATAACTAGATTTGAGTAAGATGAAATGTAAAGTTGAGTAAGAGAATGATCTCTTATCTAGGAACATTAGATAGGCTCTTAAAGAACTGACCGCTGTGTTATTAGGGGCGGAACCTGTGTCAATATTTCTTATTGATGTAATCTCAACAGTGCCTTACACAACCACAACCTGCTTTTTGTTATTCCTTATTATACAAATATACAAATAAATACTATCCATCTATAAACCAAATCATACATATATTTGCTTCCTCACTACCGAAGGTACAAGGCTTGTATTCATCCAGGAAGTGAAAAAATTCTATGTACTTAGAATTGAAAATTTCCACTCAAGTTTTACATTTTAGATATTAAAAAATAAATTTGGTCTCATTTATGTCCGTCTGTATGTAGTCAAATCCATGTGACGGGCATATCACCCACTACCGTTAATCCAATTTTGACGAGATCGATAGGGATTTTGCGAATTGCTAGAAAAAAGATCACATATCAATTTTATGGAATTCCATCTGGTACTTTCGCTTATCCATGCGTAAACGTATTATCCTTGGCACGCCTATATTTCAAAAATGACACGTCTGATTTGGCCCAAAGTTAGAGGAAAATTGGGGACTAGTGAGCACATGACGCAGTATTATTTTCATCAAATTCCCCTTAATGATTCAAAATAATGAAATTGGACTTTATTCAATTCATAAATATTATATTTTATTTATTTTTTTATTTAAAAATAATAATTTCGGGTTCAATAAAGACTTCTGATATAAATTTGGCGTATTCTTCCGATATTTTTTTCATTTATTACATAATTGATAAGTGATCATTTCTTCGAGATATAACATTAAACCAAAAAATGTTGTTAATTTATTTTTGTTTTCACTTTTTTTTAAATTATATATTTTGTTTTGGAGGGTTTGTGCATTTCATCGATTTGGTGATCGTTCGTGAAGTTTTCGAAGTTGCGGATTTCGATTACAATCGAAATTTTGTTCATTGCAATTAATTAACATTCCTAATAAATTATTAAGTTTGAGAATACATAGACATAGAGATCTTTTATTAGGTATTATAGAACGCTAATTCCGACTTTAATGTTGGATTTTTCATGGCATATGCGCCTTTCGATTGACTGTTATTATTGACATTTTTATTAGATATGGGGATCAGGGTACCTTAAAACGCGCATTTGTGTTTAAAACGCGGGATAAAAAATTTTCACGATCGCAGTGCTTACCCTTACTATATATAAAGTCGGACAATCGTTTGAACCGCGAAAATCCATTCACCGTTCACTGGATATAGGGGGTAAAGCGAACGAAAAGTCGGAACATTTTTGCGCCTTTTTTCCTTTTAAGCGACCTCTGAATAGTCGGAAAATCTTTAAAACCGTAAAAATCCATATACATGTTCACGAAAAATAAGAGGAAAAGCGAATTAAAATTTTCACACTCGTTTCAGGAAACTCAAGAACTCAAGAAGGCCGCAGGTTCCCCACCTTTGGTGTTAAGCATAGGTGGATAACCAGCGGCCTCGAGACCACAATTGGCCTCCGAGAGCCGGTGTTGCCTTGGAGGCCACAAGCTGATAATCAAACGATTTTCTAACTATTAAAGGTAGCTAAATAGCTATCCTAAAAGTGAAACGAGAATAAATTTTCCGACTTTTCTTTCGCTTTTCCTCTTGTACCTCGTGAACGGGTGAATGATTTTTTACGGTTCAAAGGATTTTGCGACTGTTTAGAGATTGAGAGAAAAAACTTCAAGTATGAAATATTTTCTAACTTTTCTTTCGCTTTTCCTCTTATATCTCGTGAAAGGGATGAACTTTCGCGGTTCCAACAATTCTCCGATCCATATAGATGGAGGTGGAATAAAAGGAAAAAGGGTGAACATTTTCCGACTTTTCATACTTTTTTCTTCTTATATCTCGTGAACGGTGAATGGATTTTCATGGTTCAAACAATTTTCCTACTTTTTTTAGATAGCACGAAAGAAAAGTCGGAAATTTTTTTAACTCGTTTTTCTTTTAGCATACCTCTAAATAGTTAGAAAATTCATGGCAACATTCACTCGTTCGCCAGATAAAAGGAAAAAGGGTGTAAATTTTCCGACTTTTCACAAGCTTTTCTTCTTATATCTCATGAACGGTGAATGGTTTTTCGCGGTTCAAACGATTTTCTAACTATTTAGAGGTAGTTAAACAGTGAAGGTAAATAACTAGCCAAAAGAGAAACGTGAGTAAATTTAGAGGTAGCTAAATAGCTTGCCTAAAACTGAAACGAGAGTAAATTTTCCGACTTTTCTCTCTCGTTTCCTCTTATGCCTCGTGAACGGGTGAATGATTTTTTACGGTTCAAAGGATTTTGCGACAGTTTAGAGGTTGGAAAAACAAAATCAAGTATGAAATATTTTCCAGCTTTTCACACGCTTTTTTTCTTATCTCTCGCAAACGGGTTAATGGATTTTCAAGATTCAAACGATTTAGAGATAGAATAAAAGGTAAATGGATGTGAACATTTTTCCGAATTTTCATTCACTATTCCTCTCATATCTCGGGACATGGGAATGAATTTTCGTGGTGATAACAATTCTCCGACTATATGGAGGTAGGAAAAAGAAGTGAAAATTATTTGACTTTTCTCATAATTTTACTCTTATATCTCGTGAACGGGGAATTATTTTTCGCGGTTCAAAAGATTTTCTAACTATTTTGAGGTAGCTAAATAGTGAAGCTAAATAGCTAGCCTAAAAGAGAAACGTGAGTAAATTTTTCGACTTTCCATTCGCTTTTTCTCTTATACCTCGTGAACAGGTGAATATTTTTTTACGGATCAAAGGATTTTGCGACTTTTTAGAGATTGGGAAAAAATAAATTAAGTATGAAATATTTCTAACTTTTCTTTCGCTTTTCCTCTTATATCTCGTGAACGGTTAAATGAACTTTCGCGGTTCCAACAATTCTCCGATCCATATAGATGGAGGTAGAATAAAAGGAAAAAGGGTGAACATTTTCCGACTTTTCACACGTTTTTCTTCTTATATCTCGTGAACGGTGAATGGATTTTCACGGTTCAAACGATTTTCCTACTTTTTTAGATAGGACGAAAGAAAAGTCGGAAAATTTTTAATTCGTTTTTCTTTTAGCCTACCTCAAAATAGTTAGAAAATTGTTTGAACCGCGAAAAACCATTCACTCGGTCGCCAAATATAAGAGAAATAGCGTGTGAAAAATCGGGAAATTTTCTCCCTTATTTCCTACCCTTATCCCTAAATATTCTGAAAAACGTTTGTACCAGGAAAATTCATTCATCCGTTCCAACGAAATATATATATATATATATATATATATATATATATATATATATATATATATATATATATATATGTGTGTGTGTGAGAGTTTTAAACCAACTGTAAATATATAAAATATTGCGGCTTCCTTTCTTACTGCCTGATTTAACTGCAGCCTCCAATAGTAGAAAGGTTTCCCACCTACGGTATAAAGTTTTGTTGGAGTATTCAATCATTACAAGCTTACGGCCATTCCTCCAAGCGGCGAGCCGCCCACGACAATTCAAGCGTGTCGCATAAGGTGGTGAAGATATCGAAGAGAGCGGAGAGATGTTTGTTTGTTTGGGTTTTAAGGCGTAAAACCGCTAGGTCATCAACGCCTGTGGCTATTTTATTTTTCTTTTTTTTTCTATTATTTTATTTATTTATTTTCTTTTTTTTTAAATCGAGACTTTAAAAAAATAAATAAAAAAAAACAAAAAGAAGTAAATATATAATAATGATAATTAAAATATATATATATATATATATATATATATATATATATATATATATATAAGTTAAGCGTCGGCAGCTTCAAAAATCAAAAAAAAAGGAAAAAGGGTTAAGTAATGACACGCACAGTATCCGAAATAAGACTAACTTTATTCAGCTCTTAATTCGCCTTTTATACATTCTGACTGTTGTTTACAGCCGTATATGGTATTAAGGCTAATACTGCTGCACTCCGGGCCTTAACTTCCCCCTGCCAGTTTACGAACATTTCGTAAACTTTACAAATACATAGGAACGAAGTGCATAGTATTCAGCCGTTAATACCTTACAATCCAAACTTATTAACTATGAATAAACTTACATTTCCCTGTTCTCTATAATCACTGCACTCACATTTTAACACTATGTCCATGAATAGTAAATGCAAAAGAAAAACACACAACACAAAAAAAACAATAGCCATACATCAAAAGAAAATAAAAAAAAATAACTATACAAACTAAAAAATTTTCCGTGCAACCTAAAGACCAAATAAAATATAACTCTTCTGGACTCCAAATTCGCTATTGTACATGTTCCTGTGTACAATGGTTCTGTGCGCTGAGACGGGGGCACTCCAGCTCGTTACGGTAGCTCTGACTCTACTATTGGCAGCTTTAACTGCTCGATATGAACTGTCCTTCTCTTTTTAGGTTCACTGACACTCTCAATGGTGACAGTGTTATGTTCCCTAATTATAATCACCCTGAATGGCCCCTCGTATCGCAGCGGCTCCTTTCCCCTATTGGAAATTATCTTCCGATAAACTATGGACCCGATTCTTATCTCCCCCATCGCGTCCTTTACACGTAGATTTTCCCGCGCTACCCTACCGCGCTTCTCCTTCTCAATTTTCGTTCGAACTTTCTCCCACCGTTTCCCTAATTCAATTCTGTTAATTAACAGGTCTTCCGCAATTTCCTCGTTACCCGTCGTCCCTCCGTAATCCCTGCGCCGTTCCCTTAACCCGAAAATTATCTCGAACGGCGAGAACCCTGTTACCGTGTGGATGGAGTGGTTGTATGCCACTATCGCTTTCCTCATCGCTGTATCCGGTTCTAGCCCTTGTTCTATCTGGTACACCCTCAAGTGGTCGCTCAGAGTGCTGTGCAGCCTTTCTATGCTCCCTCTACTTTTAGGGTGTCCTGGTGTATTGAGATGCCACACTACGTCGAGTTTTTTCATTTCCTCCCTAAGCTGAGCATTGTCGAACTCTCTCCCTCCGTCAGACGATATTCGCTCTGGCACCCCGTAAAATTGGAACCACGTCTGGAGAGCTCTCATTACCGCTTCCGCTGATCGTTCCTGGATCTCTTGCGCCATCGCTACTTTACTGAAGAGATCGATGATCGTGACCCACTTGTACCCTCTCCAGGTGAACGTATTCTTATCTCCCCCATCGCGTCCTTTACACGTAGATTTTCCCGCGCTACCCTACCGCGCTTCTCCTTCTCAATTTTCGTTCGAACTTTCTCCCACCGTTTCCCTAATTCAATTCTGTTAATTAACAGGTCTTCCGCAATTTCCTCGTTACCCGTCGTCCCTCCGTAATCCCTGCGCCGTTCCCTTAACCCGAAAATTATCTCGAACGGCGAGAACCCTGTTACCGTGTGGATGGAGTGGTTGTATGCCACTATCGCTTTCCTCATCGCTGTATCCGGTTCTAGCCCTTGTTCTACCTGGTACAGCCTCAAGTGGTCGCTCAGAGTGCTGTGCAGCCTAATTCAATTCTGTTAATTAACAGGTCTTCCGCAATTTCCTCGTTACCCGTCGTCCCTCCGTAATCCCTGCGCCGTTCCCTTAACCCGAAAATTATCTCGAACGGCGAGAACCCTGTTACCGTGTGGATGGAGTGGTTGTATGCCACTATCGCTTTCCTCATCGCTGTATCCGGTTCTAGCCCTTGTTCTACCTGGTACACCCTCAAGTGGTCGCTCAGAGTGCTGTGCAGCCTTTCTATGCTCCCTCTACTTTTAGGGTGTCCTGGTGTATTGAGATGCCACACTACGTCGAGTTTTTTCATTTCCTCCCTAAGCTGAGCATTGTCGAACTCTCTCCCTCCGTCAGACGATATTCGCTCTGGCACCCCGTAAAATTGGAACCACGTCTGGAGAGCTCTCATTACCGCTTCCGCTGATCGTTCCTGGATCTCTTGCGCCATCGCTACTTTACTGAAGAGATCGATGATCGTGACCCACTTGTACCCTCTCCAGGTGAACGTATTCTTATCTCCCCCATCGCGTCCTTTACACGTAGATTTTCCCGCGCTACCCTACCGCGCTTCTCCTTCTCAATTTTCGTTCGAACTTTCTCCCACCGTTTCCCTAATTCAATTCTGTTAATTAACAGGTCTTCCGCAATTTCCTCGTTACCCGTCGTCCCTCCGTAATCCCTGCGCCGTTCCCTTAACCCGAAAATTATCTCGAACGGCGAGAACCCTGTTACCGTGTGGATGGAGTGGTTGTATGCCACTATCGCTTTCCTCATCGCTGTATCCGGTTCTAGCCCTTGTTCTACCTGGTACAGCCTCAAGTGGTCGCTCAGAGTGCTGTGCAGCCTTTCTATGCTCCCTCTACGTTTAGGGTGTCCTGGTGTATTGAGATGCCACACTACGTCGAGTTTTTTCATTTCCTCCCTAAGCTGAGCATTGTCGAACTCTCTCCCTCCGTCAGACGATATTCGCTCTGGCACCCCGTAAAATTGGAACCACGTCTGGAGAGCTCTCATTACCGCTTCCGCTGATCGTTCCTGGATCTCTTGCGCCATCGCTACTTTACTGAAGAGATCGATGATCGTGACCCACTTGTACCCTCTCCAGGTGAACGTATCCACTTGTAGGTCTCCTAACGGCGCATCTGCAGTCGGCGTCTCCTCCTGTTTACCTTTTGGGGGATGTCTATCGTATTTGGTGGCGAGACATATGGAACATGCTCCGATGGTCTCTGTGATGGACTTCTTCATTCCCCACCAAAAATACTTACGCCGTAATGCCCGCAACGTTTCGGTCACCCCGCGGTGATTTGTCTTGCCCTGGTGATACGCGAGCGTCAGCTCTTTCTGGCGTTCTTCGTCTCTCACGGTCTCTACCATTAGCTTACAGCGGATGAAAGTCCGATCCATACCGATTTGTTCAGACCGCCATAATTTCTTAATCTTCTCCCAGATCGTTGCGTTTCCCACGTAGATATGGTACATCACCCCTGGTTTTGACGCGTCCTTCAGGGCCCTGCAAATCTGGTCCTCTCTCGCCCCTGGTTGCGACCAAATGGAGTTGATCTTGCTGCGTCCGTATCGAGAGTATTCTACTTTCATGAGGCCCGAAGTTCTGGTTTTCCAGATTATTTGCCGCCTCTTGTCGTTGATCAACTCTTCTATCTCTTCCATCTCCACCGGTCTTTCCTCGATCGAGCTCGTCTCTCCTGGGGATTCTTCCTCTTCGTCTAGTTCTCGCGAGCCCTGTTCTCCTTCTCTTTCAGGTGTCCATTCCGTCAAAAATTGACGCACGTCCCTCGATGGTCCTCCACCCTCCTCCTCTATGTCATTTATCATGATGGCCCTAGACAACCAGTCAGCGACTACATTATCTTTACCGGGCTTATACACGATTTCCATATTATATTGGGCCAGGAGCTCTTTCCAACGCGTAACCCTCGCCGAGGATTCCTTCAGCGTCCCCACCCATTGCAGAGGCCTGTGATCGGTATGTACGCGGAATCGCCGCCCGAATACGTAGGGTCTAAAGTGGTCCACGGCCCACACAATTCCTAGCAACTCCCGTTCCAAGGCACTGTATCTAGTCTCCGCGTCCGTAAGGCGTCTGCTTGCGTATGCTACCGGGCGTTCACCACCGTCTGCTTCCTGGGATAACACGGCCCCTAACGCTTATTCGCTCGCGTCTGTAGTGACATTAAACGTCTTGCTAAAGTCCGGAAATGCCAATACCGGCTCCTCTTGTAACCGCTGCATACATTTACGGATGTTACTTTCCATTAGCGGCGTCACTATTACCTTTGCTCCCTTTTTCAGCACTCTATTGAGGGGGACGAGGTACTCCGCCATTTCCGGCACAAATCGTCTGTAGTAATTGAGTGTCCCCAGTAGCCTGCGAATTCCTTTTACATCCCGCGGAACCGCCATTTTCCGAATAGCCTCTACTTTGTCTGTGTCTGGTTTGACTCCTTCACTCGTAATCGTGTGGCCTAAAAATTTGATTTGATCCTGCCCTAAAAGTGATTTTTCATTCGATAATTTTAGACCAAACTGGCGCACTCGTTCAAACACGCTACGAAGGTGCCTCGCGTGTTCGGCTTCCGATTTACTGAACACTAAGAGGTCGTCCATGTACACCTGGCATATTGTTTCGTCTATTCCCCTTAAGAATTCGTCCATAAGGCGTTGGAACGTTATCGGGGCGTTCTTCAATCCGAAGGGCATCCGCGTGAATTCGTAATGCCCCCTCTCAAAAGTAAATGCCGTTTTATGCTGGTCCCTGGGGTGCATTCGTATTTGGTGGTATCCCGCCTTCAAATCTAGCGTACTAAATATCGTCGCCCCACTCAGTCTGTCCAGAATGTCTTCAAACCTGGGGATCGGATATTTCTCGTCCAGCGTATTTTCATTTAATTTCCGGTAGTCTATTACCACCCGGTATTTTTCCCCATCTACTCCCGGTGCACTCTTTTTCTTCACCGCCCACAGCGGGCTATTATACGGCGATGTACTGTCAACAATTATCCCCTGCCTCTTTAGACTAGATAATTCTTCCCGAATATGTTGGCGTAGTGCTTGTGGGTACCGTCTTTCTTTTATGTAGGTGATCCTCTCCTGTTTCAACGGTATTTCGTGAATAGTTCGCCCCGTTACCCCGAGTGTATCTCCCTCCCTGAAGAAGATGTCCCTGAACTCCCTCCTAATCGCCTGCTTCCAATCCTCCTCATGACTAATTGCTCCTATCCGTGCTCTACCGTCTTTTATACGCTTCTGGCAATCGTAACTTCTCGTTCCTATCCTCATGTACCATTTTCCCTTGCGGATCCTAACCCGCGCGCCTACTCTCCCCAGCAGATCACAGCCAATAATCCCCTGGTATTCCCGGGGCATACTCCCTACTATATGCACCGCTAATGTGCCGCCTTTAACTCCCCATCTGTTTAGTCCCAACTCCGCTTCCCCTTCTACTTTACATGGGCCACCCAGGGTGATTAGTTTACAAGTACATACCTGCGTCTGGGGTGCCCTCTCTCCTCCACACAGCCTCTCCAGCGCTCTTCGGGTCATGATGGTGTTGGAGCTTCCCGTGTCCACCAGGCACCTTACTCCTTCGGCTACTCGTATGATAGGCAACCAGCAAGCCTCCTTTGCAATATTCTGACTTACTAACAGACGGTCGCCTCTCTGCTGGCACTCCCCTCAGATCGCCTCCTCTGCTCTCCATCGTCTGCTTCCTCCGTTCTTCCGGCCGCCTCTGGTTCCTTCGGTTCGTCGGCCTTCTGGCCCGCCCGACTCTTCTTCCGACTCGGATGAGCCCGATGCTTCAGACGGCTCTCGTGATGATGCGCTCCTTCTTAGCGAGTCGTCTCTCCTCCTTACTCTCTGAGCGTTCACCTCCATTGGTTCAGCTCTTGGTGGCTCCTTTCTCTGGTAAGATACGGGCAATGTCTTGCGATATGTCCCTCAGTCCCGCATTCGAAACACCTGGTACGTGGGCACTGCGCTACCAAATGTCCGCTCTTTCCACATCCATGGCATTTCCTGTTGTCTCCTCCTCTCGTCCTGGTCTGGGGTCTGCTTTGACTCATCCTTTTCCCCGGTCCTGCTACTCTCTCCGGGTTGCTGTAAATCTGACCCTTTTTTCTCCAGGTCGTCAGCGTATTTCCTGGGCGCCCGTAGGTTACCTTGCTCCACCCCGCCTCTTCTACTTCCATTCGGGTCTCCTCCTCTCTTGCGCTGCTGTCCACCATTTCTTGTGCACACTCCATGAATGAGCGGTCTCCTGGGAGGCCACCTTTAGTCCCGGTTTCTTTGGCTAACTGAACCTTTAGGATGGTGGACACAAATCCCATCCTTCCTTCTGTCTCGGCCGCACTCACCGTCTCCCTCATCTTCTCCGTAATCTGGTTAAATTTAGCCAACAGGGCTCCGGCGTACTGTCCCTTCGTCTGCTGGGGAGTTTTTACCTTCCTGAATAGTTGAAAGATATCTTCTTCTGGTGTCCACCTGCCGCCGCCGTATGCTTTCTTTAATCTGTCCTTCACTACCGGCCATGGTGTCTCCTCATCCGCTTGTATCTGGTTCAAGATACTGCGCTTGACCCTACACACCAGGGCCGCTTTCAGGGCTTCCGCGTCTCCGGGGTTTACCAAATCTTCTCTTAGCTTGGCCTCGATTCGTGCTATTAGGCGGTCACCTCCTTTTATAAAGTGATTTAGCTCACCTATGTCCCCCGAGAAGCGTTCCAGATCTGATACGGCGTTTCTCAGGTCCCGTGATGTAGCCACTCTAATCTTCATCCATTCCAGCGCATTTGCATGCGCCGCGGCTAGCGAGTCTTGGGGCAATGGCGGAACGTTCTGCACGTTCAGGACCGCCGGTCTCACCACTCCTTCGCTGGTCATTACTTATTTCCTTTTTTCCGTATCATCTTTTAAGAGAAAAATAAAAAAATCTTTTACGAACGCTCCGTCCCGGGTTTCGGCACCAGTTAAGCGTCGGCAGCTTTAAAAATCAAAAAAAAAGGAAAAAGGGTTAAGTAATGACACGCACAGTATCCGAAATAAGACTAACTTTATTCAGCTCTTAATTCGCCTTTTATACATTCTGACTGTTGTTTACAGCCGTATATGGTATTAAGGCTAATACTGCTGCACTCCGGGCCTTAACTTATATATATATATATATATATATATATATATATATATATATATATATATATATATATAAAACTTAGAGTTTACCGAGCGAAAAAGTTAAAAAAAAAGAAAGGTTTTAATAATGAACGCAATGAACTCAGAATTATAACTGCCTTTATTGCTCTCGTAATCCTACATATATATCTTTGGCTTGTTTACATTAAAGTTGTTTAGGATTAGCGTAGATATTGTTGGTCCCCAGGACTTAACTTATATATATATATATATATATATATATATATATATATATATATACACACACACACACACTGTCACGGTAGACAAGATATAAAACATATGTGAGAAAAATGGGGAGGTTACAGTGAAAAAGGTTTGGAGAAAAAAAGGGTTAACAGATGGTGTGAATACGTTGGCTTAACTGTTGGCCTAGTTTTGTGCATCCTTATTCTGTACATTGAACCCATTGGGGTGGGATATTAAAGAACTGAAAACTGATCAAGACTATTAATTCCAGCTGAACAGTGAAAGATGATTATTTCGAAAACGAGTGAGTTTAGTTATGGTTATTTGTTATAGCTTATTTTGAAGAAATTTTCTCACACATTGACTTATTTGCAGATTGTGTAAATATTACAGCATTGAAATTCTGTATTTATTAAATTGTACAAAGTTAGACTAAATGTTTTTTTATAATTGGTGAATTATTACTAAATAAAATTTTAAGAATATTTTACGTTTATTTAGACAAGTCTGGTTGAACCCGCTCCCCCTCCACTGGGCTAGCACAACAAATCAGATATTTAACCAAAAAGTAGTACGGTACATTGGCGCCCAACGTGGGGCTCGAGAATATTTAAGGGGGAAAAACTAAGGCTTTAAAATGGATGCTACAAAGTTATTAAAGGATGAGTTGGCTTATGAGCTTCGTATTCGAGGGGTGTCCGATTTAGGCGATGCCGCTGATTTACGAAAGAAGCTCTCAAAAGCTTTCACTGAGAATGTTCAACCGGTCCCAGAAATATTAAATTCGTTAAGTATAGAAGAAGAACTAGCTAATTGTATGGCGAAATATGCAGCATTGGTTGAACGGATAGGTGAGCTCTCAGTAAATGACTTGATGGAGTTTAGGCGTTTGGACGCACGGCTTTGGCATCTTCAAGGTCGTTTAGAACGGTTGATCGTCCCATCAGAATTAGAAGAGCGTTGGAAACGGCAGAGGGATCGGGTTACGTTTTTGTTTGCGGAACTGTGGGAGAAAAAACCGACGATCACAGTACCAACCGTTACCACAGTCGATTCTACTGTTATGCCTCGGACCGAAGATCCCAAGTCTACAGTAAGAGATATAAAAGGTTATAAATGGGGTTTGCGATTTTCAGGCGATTCGTCGGGCCCATCTTTAGGTGCTTTTTTGGAAGAAGTAGAGGAGCAAAGATTGGCGAGAGGGATCAGACAAGAAGAGTTATTTCGATTGGCAGGAGATCTTTTAACCGGCTCGGCTCTGGTTTGGTTCCGTACGAACCGACATAGGTTTTCTGATTGGAGTGAGGCAGTCAGTCGGCTTAAACTGGCATTCAGGGATCCTGATTACGACCGCATATTGATGAACGAGATCCTCCGGCGTACGCAGGGAGCTAGTGAGCCACCAGCTGTATTTATTGCAAAGATAAGATCGCTGATGGGACGGCTGTCAACACCAATGACCGAGAGGGAACAGATGGTCATAATCGAAAGAAATTTAAGACCTGAGTATCTGGCACTTCTTGGCCTAACGCGGTACGAAAATTTATATGAACTCGAAGAAACACTTGGAAAGTTGTCTTTGGGAAGAGTGCTCGCCACTAGATTCAGAGAACCGCCATCCCGCGGACTATTAGAACCTGATTTAGGATACTATGGGAATCGGCACAAAGATATCGCTGCTCTCGATGCAGATACTTCTTTGGAGGAGTCCTCGGCTGCAGGAGTAAATGCAATCAAACAACAGACACGTTCAAATAATCCAGTAAAAGTTTGCAATGCTATCTGTTGGAATTGCAATGAACAAGGTCACCGTTTCCGTGATTGTAAGGAGTCTCGGCGTATATTTTGTAATGGCTGCGGCGAAAAAGGAGTCAAAATTTATGAATGTGGACAATGCAGGACTCGTAGGTCTAATAAGCTCACGAGGAAGGGAAACGGCGAGGCAGAGGGGAATTAGTCTTGCCCCACACCTCTCTGCCACCACATCTGGGGTATTCTGATGACGACAAAGAAGAGATGCTGGCTACATTTAAGCCAGGTGCAAGGAACTACAAACTTTGCAGACCTGGTTCTCAGGATCAGCGACCGTACCTGCTTGTGAAAATCTTTGACCGTTCTATGATGGGATTATTAGATTCGGGGGCTTCCCGAACGATTGTGGGTGGACCTGGATGAGAACTTATTAAAGGCCGACTAGAGATGAGGAAATCGGATGTTAGTGAGATTGTGGTCCCGAATGGTCAAGGATGCTCTGTCTTGGGTGAGACAACCATACCCTTTAAGTTAGAAAATAGAATTAGGGTAATTACGACGTTGGTGGCCCCTGATCTCACTATCCCCTTGATCCTGGGAGTAGATTTTTGGAAGTCGATGGGTGTCGTTCCCAATTTAACCGACAATGTTTGGATGTTCAAGGATCCTGCTGATTACGGAAAGTGTCTTGTTGCAAGTTCTCTGGTTTCAGAGGAGTCTCTGACGGTCTTCGAAAGGGAACAGCTTCAACGACTTCTCCATCAGTACCTCGATCAGGAAGGACCGAAGATTGGATTTGTCAAGAACTACACCCATAAAATCGATACAGGAGTTGAAAGTAGATTGTTCGGATAGCCTAAACATGGTAGCAGAATACCCTCCCGCAACCCCAGGAAGAGAGGAGAATGTCACGGTAGACAAGATATAAAACATATGTGAGAAAAATGGGGAGGTTACAGTGAAAAAGGTTTGGAGAAAAAAAGGGTTAACAGATGGTGTGAATACGTTGGCTTAACTGTTGGCCTAGTTTTGTGCATCCTTATTCTGTACATTGAACCCATTGGGGTGGGATATTAAAGAACTGAAAACTGATCAAGACTATTAATTCCAGCTGAACAGTGAAAGATGATTATTTCGAAAACGAGTGAGTTTAGTTATGGTTATTTGTTATAGCTTATTTTGAAGAAATTTTCTCACACATTGACTTATTTGCAGATTGTGTAAATATTACAGCATTGAAATTCTGTATTTATTAAATTGTACAAAGTTAGACTAAATGTTTTTTTATAATTGGTGAATTATTACTAAATAAAATTTTAAGAATATTTTACGTTTATTTAGACAATTCTGGTTGAACCCGCTCCCCCTCCACTGGGCTAGCACAACAAATCAGATATTTAACCAAAAAGTAGTACGGTACAACACACACAAAGATAACAAATAGATTCAGATAAATAAACAAAACAGATATATAGATAAACAAATAAGATATAATATATTATAAAAAACTATATTTTATTTATTATGTCATTTGCCTTTAGAAAGTTTAATACACATTTTATCTTGATTTCATCGTTACCTAGACTGGTTGCGATATCGGGTGTAAGTCCTGACCTAGCTAGAACCGAAATATAAAATGGGCATTCCTGAAAGATATGACTGACCGTGAGGGTGTTTTGACAGTGTTGGCATTTCGGTGGCGGTTGCTTGCTAATAAGATAGGAATGGGTCAAATTGGTGTGTCCTATTCTCAGTCTGGTTATTGCTCTTTCTTCTCTACGATTAGAACGATTTGACGTGGTCCATGGCTTGACTGATGTTTTAATGGCCTTCAGTTTACTCTGTGGGCTCTCATTCCACATGGACTGCCACCCATCTCTTTTGAGGGGAAGACTGAGTTCTAGAGGTGTTAAAATGGCAGCGCCTCGACCTGGAAGAGTAAGCGCCTGTTTGGCTGCTAGGTCCGCGAGCTCGTTACCGACTATTCCTACGTGGCTTGGCACCCATACGAAGTATACCGATTTTCTTAGGTTTTCGAGCATATGGAGGTAAGTATGGATTTTAAGTAATGTAGGGTGTTTTGGATATGTATTATTTAAACCTTTTAGTGAACTTAAAGAGTCAGTTATTATTGCGATGGTTGTAGGTGATATTGACATTGAGAAGTGAAGGGCTGAGACTATTGCATGGAGTTCGGCGGTATAAATGCTGCACAGTTTATGTAGTTTTATTTTGTGGGTTGAGCTATGGGTAACGAAAGAAGATGCTGTAGAGTCGGAGGATTTAGATCCATCTGTATAGATTAAGAATGGTTCCGGAATATTCTGAAGGAGGCGGGAAAATTCTGTTTTGTATTCCAAGGGCGATGTTTTGTTTTTGGGTAGTCGTGATAAATGTAACATAATTTTTGGTGGTTTGTGCGTCCATGGAGGAGTATGAATATCTGGGTTCGCAAAGGACGATGCACAATAGATCATCTGGTTACATTAGAGGCCGAAGCCCAATATGCCTTCATCAACGCTCTACAGATGATCGCTGTATTCTTTGATATGAAGAAGGCTTTTGATAGCATAAACCACGCAGTAATTCTCAATAAGTTATCATCTATAGGAATCAGAGAGCAAATGTTCTATTTTATCAAACAGTTTCTTTCAAACCGTCATTTCAGAGTTAGAATAGGATGCGAACTATCTGAGAACCATGAACAGGTCAACGGTGTCCCACAAGGCTGTGTCCTTAGCCCCACTCTATTCTGCCTAGCAATAAATGACCTGGGACTCAACTTACCTAGGGGTGTCAAACCGCTCTTGTTCGCAGATGATCTAGCCATTATTTGTCGATCCGATAACATTACCACCATACAACTTAAATTACAGGAAGCCATCAATAGAATTAATAACTGGTCCCTCTCCATTGGTCTTCGTTTCTCTACCGAAAAAACTAAATGTTTACATTTCAGCAGAAAGAGAAATACTCCCACCTCTCCCGAATTACTTTTAGGTAATTCCTCGATCCCATATACAAACAACCATAGATTCTTAGGGATGATTTTTGACCGAAAACTGACTTGGGAACCACACGTCTCTACACTAAAACTAACTGCAACAAAAAAATTAAATATACTACGATTTCTCAGCGGTACTTCCTGGGGCTCAGATAGAATCACTCTGCTAAAACTTTACCGATCTTTAGTATGCTCGAAATTAGACTATGGGTGTTTTATCTATGGTTCTGCCCGCAACCGGATCCTTAATAAACTCGATACTGTCCATCATACCGGAATTCGCATCGCGACCGGCGCGTTTAGAACCAGTCCTATTCTGTCTGTGTTCCGAAGCAGGACTACCGCCTCTTTTATTCAGAAGAAAAAAACTGGCAATAAACTGTATCTCTAAACTCTTCCCTCAAACGGAACACCCAACACATAGGTACATTTTCAAACCAAAATTCTCCAAAACTTTTGAAAAAAAAATTAATTCAACACTTCGTTTACCAGAGAGTATTTCTTCCGCTACGTCGTTCCTTAAAGGAATTCCTTTATATAAACCTGAAATTCATACTCAAACCTGGGTTTGACTCGATTGCAGACATTGCAAGTGCAGGTAGTTCGTCTGATTTCTTCGACTGAATATGGCAACTTCTTGTTCTTGATCCAGTGGTTCATCCTCGTCACATCTGGGTGACGAAGCTTGTTATGTAGATCTTGAAGTTCCTTCCGGCTATGGGGAGAAATACAGAAGCGAGACATGTCATTAGCAGCAGAATTTTTAGATGATTTTTTTCTGAGAAAGATCTGATCCACTCTGCAAAATGAGAGAATAGCCCTGCTCTCTTCAAAGCTTGATCGTTTGCTGGGACTGTAATTTGTAGAAGCTACTTAACTCTGTCCGGATTTGGATTTACTGTTTGTTTTCAATTATATAACCCAGACGTTTTATCGAGGTTTGAAAAAACATTGACTTTTCCCTATTTATTATCAGTTTGTATTCTTGAAATACAGACATGAAGCGCTCCTTAACGTGACTGTCATGTTTATCTTTTGTTTTTCCTCTGATTGGGACATCATCAAGATATTAGTTGGTGTTTTCCAATTTATCAGGTTCTTTGATTTAATTTGATTGATAGTGCTGAATTAGTTCCAGGTTGCGAATCTGTTAACTACCTCGTCTATTCGAGGGAGCTGGTATGCGTCGAGTAGGGTGAATCGGTTTATAGTTTGTGAATAATCAATCACCACTCGCTTTTTGTGGTTCTCATTGCGTCTGAAAACTAAATTGCATCTGCAAACATAATTTGCTCTTCGAGCTTCTGTACTTCATTTTTTATTAACAGATATTCCTCTCTTGAATGTTTTACTGCGAGATTTTACTGCGATCAGCTTGATGTTCGGTATGAGGTAGGTGAAAAGAGGAGCAGGGCTAATTTTGACTGCAGAAATACTACAGATCATAAAAGGATCTTTATTGCCACTGAGTTTCACTTCTAGACTCGAATGATTTTTAAGTACATCGTGGCCAACGATGATATCAGCACACAGCTCAGAGAGAACTAGCAGTTTTACCGAATCGTGTCTATGGCCATGTCTAAGGAACAAACACAACAATGCTTTATGGAAGAACAGTGCGACGTGGAAGCCATGGCAACGTTGCGTTGAGTTTAACAGTCTTGGAGCTAATAAAACTCCAACTCCCAGTATCGATTAATGCGTCCATTTCCACTCCATTTACAAGGACACGAATGACAAACTTAGAGAGGCAAGAGAGAGCCGAAGCAACATATGATTGTTTCTGGGAGCTCTATCGTGATTGAAGAGTTACGCAAGTAGAAAGTTTCTTCTTAGCCAAGCAAACTTCAGCGTAATGCCCAAGTTTAGAACAGAGCCTACAAGAAACATTTCGGACCGGACATCTTTCCCGAAGGCATTTAGGCTACGAAGCACAAACTGCCTGATCAAAGGAATTGAATTGGAATCGTACGAATCCTCTAGAGTTATAACTGGTGGCGGCTGACTGATTGTCTGATATACAGAATTTAGATTAGACAGCTGATAAGAGGCAAAATAACGAGCTGCTGACTCTAAGACTAAAGACTAATTAAATACTTCGCTTAATTCTAATGTTTTACTTTTAAGTAAATTTTGACGCATTTCAGTAGAAACGAGTCCCGTAATGAAGGCATCACGGATTGCGTCATCCCTGTTTTTCTCAACTGTGGCTGCCTTGAAGTCAAAAGGTTTACTTAGGTCTTTTAAAGCCTATAAAAATAGTTCTAGATTCTCTTGAGGCTGCTGAGGACGGTTAGCAAGGGTATAGCCTTAGAATACCTCGTTCTTAGGCTTCTCGTAAAGCCTCAGCAAAGATGCGATAGCTTTGTCATAGTTCGCTGAATCAGAAATATACCGAAAGATATTCGATGATACATAATTAATGAGAAGATCAAGTTTTACCTCTTGTAGAGGCGTAGTGTCGCCTATCTCCCTTTAAGCTAGAACAGATCTGAGGAAGTTAGAGAATGTCCGGAACCAGTGGGTCCATTCATTAGTAGCCTTACTAGAGGTTGGTTCCACGTCGATTCTTGGCTCCGAAAATTCTTTCAATGTATACTTATAACGAACACTATTATCTATATTTTTCCTTATTAAATTGGAATGAAACACCTTTTAGATGGAAAGGTTTCAATTTTCTATTTCATAATTTCAATTTCAATAAGAAAAAGGTGAGGACACATTATAAAGTGATAACGGTAATCATCAGAGTAAACTATAAAACAAGGAGGTATCATATGATTAAATAAAAGATTTTAAACAGTAATTCTAAAAGTGATGACATCTCAATATTAAGCAAAAGAAAAAAAATCTTAATCGGACTAATATTAGCGACGATATATTAAATTTCTTTTTTTTTGTTTTACTTTCAGTTAAAGCTATAAGGAAACTCCTGTGAGTGGACAAACCATACGTATATTTTTAATCGGTTTTTCGATCGCACGAGCGCATTTCGATTTACTGTTATTTTTTAAAGTTTTCTTAGTTATAGTGATTGTTTATTTGGTAATCGAAGGTTTTGGTTCCGTTTTTTTAACCGGATGTTCGATCGCGCTTACGTATTTCGATTTACTCGAATTGTTACAGTTTTTCTTCGATATAGGGATCGTATTTAAGGTAATTGAGGATTTTGATACCGTTGTTTGAATCGGATGTTTGATCGCGCATGTATATTTTGAACTACTATTTTTCTTTGTGTTATTTTCGAGAAATGTCGAGATAAATATTGAAAACATTAAATTAGTTTTTCCTTGCACATTTCTTTTCCTTAGAAATGTTTGCCTATAGAAATAGTGAGGATGCTAGTCTGACCTACCGGGCAGAATTTTTTTTTCTGTTTTATTTTTTTTTACGTATTAAACTATAAATGCACAGTAGCTATATGCTTTAAATAAACAAATCTATTGAAGCTAACGTTGACATTATAGGGAAGAAGATGATTTAGCAGAGATAAATAGATAAACATGGGATTATTTATATTCTGATTGAACTCTTACTCTCTGGCTGTTATAACCACCCACTATACTTCCGAAAAACTAGTAATTGCTACTTGGTAGGTAATTGCTTCATAAATTAAATGGAACGTTAATTTTGTCCACCTGTGAAGTTTTTAAATGTATTAGCAGTGATAAACTGAAACACGATTAAAAACAGCTCATTGAATTGTGTCTATTATTCATTGGATGGAATCCAGAAGGAAAAATTAAAATCGTGGCTCGCGGAGCGCTACAACATGGAGGGAAGTTTATTTATCGAAATTTTTTTTGGTGAACTTGGAAATGTCAGAGATAAACAGGCCAAAGATGTTTTGCCTGTCTTTGGTAAAAGTATAGGAGTAAGCCTGGATAGAGTTTTCATTGGCAGTAGGTGCTCCAATTAATGATCTAATTTTTTAAAAAGAGTCGATACTATACGAAAAAATTAACCAAGGTATAACATTTGTTGCGTTGAAGAAATTTTCCAACCACTAATGGTACTTAAATGAGGAGCAAAGTGTTTTGGCAATTTTAGATGCTACTGAAAATCCACACGATTAAGAATTCTAAACGAGAGAATCTTGGGACGGAAAGAAGATACATTTAGGTAATATTTTGATTTTTGAAATCATAATTTTTTTTTAAATCATGATTTAAAGCTGTTTTTTTAAAAATGGTCTTGATTATTAACTAAAATTGCCGTTATGTCAAGATCAGGTTACATTGGTATTTTTTTTTTTTGTTTTTTTCTCATAAAAATATAGAAGACTTAATTTCCAGAAAAATGTTTGATAATACTAAAGAAGTAGGGAATAAACATGGATTTTTCAAATATCAATCCTGACCAGTGGGACAGTGACATCTCTCATTTTAAATCTTTTGAAGCTATAAAGCATCTACGAGTTGTTAATGACGCTGGTAAAATGATCAATGAAAGAGGGGTAAAATTAATGCGAGTTTTTAATGGCTTATTGACTGTTGAATGTCTAAAAGTTGAAATACGCTGGTCGCAAAATTAAAAGTTATTCAGAAAACGGGATGTAGTACAAAAATTATATGCTTTTAAACAAATTATGAATATTCAGGGGAAAATTGACCTTAAAAATAAAGTAAAGCAAAATTAATGAATTTACGATAATTTCATCGTTTGTAATTGTAAAAATGAAAATATTATATATGATTAGAGTGTAGCCATGGCAACGGCAAGTATAAACAATCATTAGGCTTAAAGAGCACGTTTCGCATGTGAAGTTTGAGATGAATTGTCTATATTTATGATTGTATAAGTAATAAATAAAACTTAGGTCTTATTTAATGAAAAGAGAATACCTCCTGGAGGTGAATTGAACTCGATTGAGATCGCCTCAGCGGAGATGGAGCCTTGCGCTCCTATCAATCGTCATTACGGTCTAATGGACTGGCTAGAGTTATCGAGAGCCGCCGCCCTTATGCCCATGAGGTCCTTTTGAAGGAGGAAAGGTGGTGCAGTACTCCCAGCCTTGATCAGATGAAGAAGAAGAAGAAACTGGGTGCTACCTCCGTGGCGAGAAACAGAAGAGCGAGAGGGAGGCCTCGGTCGGCGCGCACGAGATATACCTCATACCCAATCCAGGTCATTGGAACTGGATCAAGCTGACGCCAGCGTTTCATAACAGCTGCAGTAAGTTATTCTAGACTATTTCGAGTTGGAAAGGCAATGAAATAAATAAAAATAATGGCCATGACGTTTAGGATGTATCTGATATTCGATATGATTATAAGTCTGTATGAGTATATATGAGAACATAATTAATGTGCTTGTTTGTTAAGTATATTGGCCACAACAAGGGTGGTTTTGAGCCCCAATTTGGCAGGAAAAAAATAAGTATTGAAAACAAACTGAATAATCTTTAGATGCAGTTTTGAATGATGAATTTTAATCCGCCAAAAACTCAATTTTATAAAAACTCAAGTGAATATATCAACTTTTGATAGAAAACTCCTCAAATATTCTTTATTCTATTTTTGGTTATCTTGCTAAAATAATTATAAGCATTTAAAGAGTTGCTTTTCTCTGATTATAAATGTAAAAAGGCTAATCAAATAAATCCTGATCAATCCTAATCCTAATATCAATCAATACTAATCCTGATAAATCCTGATGTTATCCTGATCAAGTTTTCAATACATGAAAAATGTAACTAGGACAATAAAGTGTGATAAACGTGCTATTTATCACGGAAAGCCTATTGCAAAATAAGTACTACATCTTCCAGATGTGAAAAAATTGATGAAAACTCTTATTTCATGGAAATTTTCCTGATTCTGTATGTTATTAATTCAATTAAACACGAATAATGATTATCCTAGTTACTCTTTCCAATTGTATATTCGGCTTTTCTGTATCTATACAAATCATTTGGATATGTAAATTCATTTTATTGATTTATTATTTATATATTGCAAATAAGTGTATAATTCCTATTGTATTTAATTGTATATTCTTAATATTCAATGGTACTTTAAATCACACGTTCTTAACAATTTGTTCTTATTTATTTGTTGCCTTTGTTTATAAATAAATCTCAACATTATCAACATTTCATACCTTCTTTTTTTCAATTTTTAAAAAAATTATAGTTATTACAAAAAGAATAATCATGGCTGAAAGAGACGTTTCAGTTTGTGATAAATGCGCCCGCTGGTACTGACGTTTAATAAATGTTAAGATATAAAAAAAAATGGCACGCCTGCTGAAGTGTGGCCTGACACGATCGGTTTTCACGTTCATCCGAACCGTCAATTTGAACAACAAAAAAGGGTGGGGGAAAAACTGTCTGGTTTGCACGAAAACCGATCTTCCTTTACTCCATCCATTTTTTCGTCCATCCAAATCTCCCATCTATCCTTTTCATTTGATTTCATTAATTTATTTGATTGATCTTCTTTTTTTTCATGAACACCCAAAAGCGCGAAGTCATTGAAACGTTTTTTAAAAATATTTATATAAGAAAAAGATCCACTATGTCTGCAGAAGAACAAATAAAGACTGTTTGGGCAGAAATCTCCTAAAGCTAACTTTGACATTATAGTAAAACTTAGAGGATTTAACAGACATAAAAAGATAAATCAGCTATTATTTGTATTCCGATTGAACCCTTACACTTTGATTGCTACAACATTTCTTTATCTGCCACTGAATTTTTGAAAAGCAATACCTAGTGATCTACTGAAACAAGATTATAAGAGCTACTTGAATTGTGGTTAATATTCATTGGAAAGGCGAAGGCGATTTATTTATTTATTTATTTATTTTTTTTTTGGGAGCAATTGGGCTTGGACGTGTCAGAAATAAATAAACTAAAGAACTTATGCCTGGTTCTGCCAAAATTATACGTGAAATCCTGGATACATTGTTCATCGGAAATCGGAACTCAATTCAATGTTATAAAATTTAGAAAAAGAGGTAATCGCTATATGAAGAAAATAACCAAGTTACGAATACCATATATCATATGCTGTCTTGAAGAAGTTTTCCAACCATCTTTGATACTTAAATAAGGAGCAAAGTGTTTTGGCAATTATAGATGCAAATGAAAATACATATGGTTAAGAATTTTGAACGAGAGAATGTTGGGATGGAAAGAAGATACATATAGGTTGGATTTTAATTTTTGAAATCATAAATCTCCTTCATAATCACGATTTAAAGCTTATATTTATAGCTTAAAATATAGTGGGTGTGAGTTCAAAAAATAAAAAATTTATTTTTCACCACTATAAATAAGTCCATCCTATAAATATATATATATATATATATATATATATATATATATATATATATATATATATATATATATATATATCACGTACTATTTCTACGTATAAATAGGTATATATTGACTTGTATATAGATTTAGAGCACTGGAATTTATGAAAGTTATGTTTTTTTGCGAAATTTCAGAATTTTCACAAATAGTTAAAATTGTAAACTCCTGCAAAATTCTTAAAGAAAATTCATTGCTCTTTAACTTTTTTTCTCTTGACTTTTTTGAAGGACGAAGGGCTTAAGAGTTAGCTAAACAAATAAGGCCAAAACAATGTTGGCGAATTTTAAGCGCGGATGTCTCAGAAGCTATGCAATGTAGCGAAAAAATTGAATGAAGTTTGCCTCTTGGAAAATTTTGTCAGCTTTAATTTTGTACATTCCGCCTGAAAATCACCTCAGTTACAAAGAAACTTACGAATAGGATGAAGCGACTGTATGTGAGGAAACTCAAAATCCCTGAGGTGAAAGAGAATTTTAAAGTGAAATTGCGAAACAAATTCCAAGTGCTGGAGAGGGATGATGATTCCATCAACGGACACTGAGAGGGCATTAAATCAAGCATCCTGGAAGTCGGCGAAACTTGTCTCGGCTATAAAACCGCATGAAGAAGGAATGAATGACCGATGAAACTTGGAAGGAGATAGAAAGAAGAAAGAATAACTGGTAAAATGAGCGCTCGGAGGGATCAGAGACAGTGGATCAACGACCATGCACAAAGAGCAGAGGAGGCTGAGCGCATTGTGGACGCGAAGGAGCTATACAGCATTACAATAACTCTCTTAAAAGACCCAGCCAATTAAAAGCAAGAATGGTACACTTCTTACCACTCAAGCGGACCAGCTGAAGCGTTGGGAAGAACATTTCTCAGTAGTTTTGAACAGGAGCAGTGAAGAAATTGAGGAACCCCACTTTCATATGTCGGCTCTTGACATCCCTAGTGTTGACGAATCCACGCCCAGACTCGATTAGATCACTGTGGCCCACGGTGAAATGAAGTATGGAAAAGCTCCCGGAATCGATGGCATACCTGCTGAAGTCTTGAAAGACGACACTCGAGCATAAGCCCGAATTATCGAATACCTCTTCAAGAAGATATGGCAGGAGGAAAAAGTACCGGCTCAATAGAAAAGGGGACTGATTGTGAAGATACCTAAGAAAGGAGACGTATCCGAATGTGCAAACTGGCGTAGGATCACACTGCTTCCAGCTGTGAGCAAGGTACTAAACCGCATAATCCTCATAAGGATTAAACAAGCTTTGGAGGTTCGATTAAGAAAAGAGCAGGCAGGTTTTAGGGAGAAACGTAGCTGCACCAATCTCATAAACACGCTGAGAATCATCCTGGAGCAGAGCGTCGAGTGGCAAAGTCCCCTATATATGGCGTTTATACACTTTGAAAAAGCCTTCGACTTAGTGAACCAGGACATCATGTGGAGAATTCTCGAAAGATAATCAACCTTGTTAGGAGCTCATATGATGGATATGAATGCAGAGTCGTCCATGAGGGGTTGCTTTCGAACCCAATTAAAATCGAGACTGGTGTAAAACATGGTTGTGTGCTTTCTCCAACTCTCTTCATCGTTGTTCTCGACGGCATCATGAGAACTATGCTTGGGGGACGAATCCAGGAGGAACCAGGAGGAATCCAGTGGGGTCTAAGAGAAAGGCTGGAGGATCTCGACTACACCGATGACTTATGTCTTCTGGCACAGCGGTTCAGCGATCTTCAGGACAAGTTAGATCGCCAACCGAGTCGGACTGCGGATCAATATCGGTAAAACAAAAGAAATGGGAGAGAACAAGCGAATTCCACTTGTTCTGAGAGAAAAGGCCATAGATCAGGAGGAATCATTCGTCTACTTTGGAAGCGTGGTCACTAAACAAGGGGGCTCGTTGGAAGATGTCAAAAGCCGAATCGAAGCTAATGGGGCATTTGTTCAGCTGTATCCAATATGGAAGAACAAGAAACTGTCCAAGAAAACAAAAATAAGGCTATTCAACACCAACGTAAAGTCAGTTCTCCTCTATGGATGTGAAACATGGAAAGTGACCGAAACCGTTACCCGACCCCTTCCGACCTTCATCAACCGCTACTTGCGAAGAATCCTGGGGATCTGGTGGCCAGAGAGGATCTCGAACGAAGAGATGTGGAGTACGACTAAGCAGCTTCCTATAAACCTAGAAATAAGAAAAAAGAAGTGGAGGTGGTTAGGACACACATTAAGGAAACCAGATAGTGCCATCGAGAAAGAAGCTCTTCAATGGAATCCCCAGGGAGCAAGAAGAAGAGGAAGACCGAGAGAGACGTGGCGCAGATCGGTACAAAAGGACCTGGGCCGGACCGGCAAGACTTGGCAAGAGGCGAAAGTGATTGCAGCAAAAATAAAGGAATGGAACGCACTTGCAGATGCCCTATGCTCCTCTAGGAGTCAATGGAGATAATAATAAAAATAACAATAATTTTATATGGAACGTCTAATCGCTAGGACGCATAGTTTCGGAAATATAAGCGAAACACCGAATAAATGCACATTCTAATTGCAATTGCACACTATGCAATTCTTGGCCATCAAGCACTCTCCTAGTGTAGAAGGGATCATAGCATACATAGCTTTCTTTATTTTACTCCCAATTTTGGCTTGACTGTTCAACAGGTGTTTATGTATTTAATTTCGTCTTGTGACAGGCTACAGTACAACGAGAGTTTTCCTCATTAGAATTAATGTATTAATTGATAACAAGAAAATAAATATTTTTCTTTTTTGTCTAGTGTGCTTGAACTTATATCTTTTTTTTTCATTATTTATTAATGTGTTTGCAACTGTATAATTTAAAGCTTAAACTTGGAACCTGAACTTAAAAGAGAGTGTGATACGTGCGACGGTTGTGATAAGACCATTCTAGTTTGTTTTTTTACATTGATTTTAATTTTAACAAAATATATTCTTTTATAGTTTAATTGTCCTTAATTTTTGTATCTATCCATATGTCTCAAGTATAAATAATAATTTATAAAACATTTGTAATTTAAATTAGTGTGAATTGCAAAGATGTGTGTGTGTGTGTGTGTGTGTGTGTGCGTGTGCGTGTGCGTGTGTGTGTGTTTAATCTACTTTAATTTACAATCTTAAGATTGTCATCTTTTTTGAATAGGAAAAGATACCTGAAGAACTCAGTCAGGTAATTTCCAATTGCATCATCATAAACCAGATAAAATATTCTTTTAAAATAAGTACAATGTTTGTTTGTTTAAACCATTTAAAGGGAGAGAGCAAATATTTAAAAAAAAGTATTTATTAAATACTGCACTAAGTTCTATTTTTGGTAATGAGATGGATTATTCAATATTTGTTTTATCAGCCTCCTACTGGACTACAGATTCTCCAATTTTAGAAAACTTCCTTGTGTAATAATCGTTATGTTCATGTTAATGAAGTTGAAGTCTGTTACAGAATAAGCTGAAATTCACCTCCAGTTTTGTAAAAATACATTAGATGTGAAATTCTCTCTCTTCGAACTACCAGTATTTTTATGAAAAATAATTACAATAAATTATAAGAAAGCTCTATTTCTTTTTGTTTCTGTGACCTCGAATGTATTGTAATAAATTAATTACTAAAATACAATTTTATTTATATAAAATAAAATATTTAATAGGGTTATGAAATATATATAATGAAATTCTTCTTTAGTAAAATTCAATAATATTACTTAATATTCATGGTAATGATAATATAAAATGTATTTCATGAAAATAAGCCCTTGACTCTGGGCACGGGACCGGTTGCTGCAAGGACTTCTGTCTAGTTAATCCTAATTTTGTTGCATTTTAAAATTATTCTTTGAATGAATACTGCTTAAAAAAAAAAAAAAAAAAAACTGATCAAAAATATTTGAGACTTAGAGACAAAACAAAGTCTTTTAAATGAAATAAATAATAAAATATTTAAAATTTAAAATATTTAAAATAAATAATGCAGTAGTGCGATGAAGAAGGGAAAAAAATAGAGAAGGAATAAGAAAAACATGTAGATCTGTGTACACTCAGTGACGTCAATTTCATTAAATTAACAATATTTCCTGTAAATTAAATAGAAATGTGTTTTGAATGAAGTATTTCTTGTTAATGGGCTTTGATTCTTATATTACAGTTAAAATATTAATAAAACAATTTTTTAAAGTAAAAAAAATATCCATAATTATATTCACACAATAAGTGCTAAATTTTTCAACTAATCAGAAATCACTAATCAAAAACCAGTTTCTTGGTATTGTTTATCAAAAATAAATTTCGAAGCTCAACTTTAAACAATTTCGACACAACATTTAGGAACGTCAATTAATACAGTTTTATATTATAATATCAAATAAAATAGAAATCATTTCTACTTTTGAGCTACAATCATTCAATTGGGTCACCAATTATCAGTTCTTTATCAACAGTTACAATTCATTGATATATTTCAACAATCAGAATCCATTTAACCCCAAAACTTTTTTTTAAAGTTTTAAGCTATTAAAATTTAAGATTAAAATTCAATTAAAATTAAAATTCAAGATTTGATCTTATGGCCGAAAAATATTTCGAAAAAATAAAATAAATTAATATTATTTTAAAATGCTTAAATGTAGAGATAGAAAAATACGATATAGTACAAATAAGAACAATCAGAAATTCGCGATATCCTAAAATCAAAAAAACAGCTTGATATTTTCCAAGATATTGTGATAAAAGAAGAGTTGCCTAAAGAATTGACGTATTTCTTTAGGCAACTCTTCTAGAATTGCGTCAAATCAGAGCAGAACTTTTTCCTTTTCTGTTAAAAAAAAAGAGAAAAGGCAAAAAAGCGGTAATGAAATACGATGAGTTACTCATTGATGGCCAGCAGTATGCCTTACAGAATCTAAAATCTGAAAAGCAGGAAAAAACGACAAAAAGACTAAGAAGTGATGAAGAAAATTCCCCTAAAAATTCAAAATCCAAAAAAAAGATCGGGATACGCTACATTTAGACAAACCAGCTTAGACCGTTACTTTCTTAACAAGGAAAAACAAAGTACGGAAATATATGTTACACTGGATAAAGTTAACAGAAACGCGGAAATAAACGAAAAAAAAATCCTAGTTAACAAAAAACTGAAACACACCATACTTGACTTCAATCCGTTTTCGCATAGAATTGCAAAACTCATTTTAAAAATTATAAATACAGACACTATTTTTATACAAGTTCATGCACCTACCTCAATGAGCACAGAAGAAGAGTTGGATGAATTTTACAGTCTATTAAATGGGCTTTTGGAGAAAGAACACATTAACAACTATTTGTTGCTTTTTGGGGATTTGGACGCTAAAGTGACGGAAGATATGGACGCAGTCGGAAAAAATGGAAAAGGCAAAACAAATACCAGAGGATAAATTCTAAAATTGCTTAAAAACCAGTTAAAAATTTTAAACACATTCGAAAATTTAACCATAGATCAGAAATGAACCTGGAAAGCACCTGGTTGAGAAACCCTTGAAATCGACTACATGCTAGGAAAAAGTGAAAAAAATGTTCATCCAAAGGAAATATTTAAATTTGATTCGGATAACAGATTAGTACTTGGTTCCCTAAGTATACCCAGAAGAAAATTCTACATAACAGGAAAGTTAACCCACAGAAAGGTAATTCCAAGATATTACTCTTTAAACGTTGCAAAGAAACTGGAAGAACTTAACTTTGACAGTAAAGCCTCAGTTGAAAGCGCATATAAAAAACTGTCTCAAAGTACTAAAGAAGCTCTCAACACAAAAGTGGAAGGGACAAAAGATAACAAGGAGGAAAACAAAAGAAGTAAAAAATTGACAGCCAAACCAGAGAGTAAATTGAGAAAAGAGAGGAACTAAATCGCATTCCAAATAAAACAGCCGAACAAAAGTCTGCACATGTAGATCTTAGAAAACTAGTCCGGAATAGAATCAAACAAGACATGCGCAATTACGAAGAAGTCATTATTAACGAATGCTTATGTAAAACAGGGCCAATAAAAGAAATGAAAAAACAAACCAATTGTTTTAGGAAGAAATTTATGAATAAAATGAAGACTCTACTTGGCACAATAACCAACAGACAGAAAATAAATTGAAGAAATCTCCAGATACTACGAAAATCTGTACAACCAGGACAAAACAGAAAATATAGAAATTACCTACAAAAAAAATGAAACTGACAACTCCGATTTAAGCATTCTGGAAACAGAAGTAGAGAATGAAATAAAGAAACTGAAAAGGAAGAAGGCAGCAGGAAGTGATGGCATTTCAAACGAACTCCTCATCGAAGCAAAAGAAGTAATCATAAAACCAATATGTAAAATCTTCAATATGGTATTCGAAGAAATGACAGTCACTGAGGAATGGAAAGAGAGTAAAATCATAATTTTACTCAAAAAAGGAGCTAAGGACAACATAGAAAACTGTCGAACAATTTCACTGACACAAACCACATATAAAATGTTTTGTAGTATAATTAAATATAGGATTATTAAAACGATTTATGAAAATTGTGATATAGAACAAGCCGGTTTCCGCCCCTCATTCAGTTCAATAGACAATTTACCTCAACCAAATTATTGAAAAATCAACTGAATACAACCTGCCCATGTACTTATACTTTATCGATTTTATGAAAGCTTTTGATTCCATAAATCAGAAATATATATGGGAAGCTTTAACAGAAACAGGGATAGATCTCAATTATATAGAAATAATGAAATAAATTTACAGAAAGGGAAAAGCATTTGTTGCTCTTGATAGAGAGGGCAAAAATTTAACATAAAAAAAGGAGTAAAACAAGGATGTCCTCTATCACCGATCCTCTTCAATTGTCTAATTAATAAATTGTTTAAGGAACTAGACTGGGAAGGAAGAGGCATTAAAATAAATGGAAGATACTTAAACAATTTAAGGTTTGCAGACGACATATGTCTATTGGCTCCTTGCAAAATCGAATTACTTAAATTGGTCAATGATTTGATTGATAAAAGTAATAAATATGGCCAAAAAATAAATTACCAAAAATCAAAAATAATTACAGATGAACGGATAGTAAAAATTGGAGAACATATTACAGAATATTCAAAACAATTCATTTCTCTAGGACAGGAAATATTTTTAGAAAAAAAAATTCAGTAAAGAATTAGATAGAAGACTAAAAAAAATAGGATGGCACAAATACTGGTCCTTAAAGAAAATCTTCAAGGGTAATTTCACAATCGGCCTAAATGTTAAGGTGCTTCAGTCTTGTATTCACCCCATTATTCTGTACGGCGCTCATGCTTGGGCACTAACCAAGAAGGAACAGGAGAAATTGGATACAATGCAAATGAAACTTTTGAGGAGTATGGTGGGAATCAAAAGGAGGGAGACGATAAAGACACGAGAAATTCTTGCTCTGGCAAAAGTCAAAAGTTTAAGTAAGGAAGCCCAAAAACTGAAATGGAGATAGGAGATAGACTGGAGGACGATAGGTGGTCGAAAAGCATTACCGAGTAGAATCCGATAGACCAAGTGAGAAGGTGAGGAAGACCATACATGAGGTGGAGAGATGGCATTACCAGCAGTATGAGAACAAACTGGATGACAGTGGCCAGGGACAGAGAGTGCTGGTGCAAAATTGTTAAGAAACTATGTATAAAGATTGTTTTATCTGAATTTTGAAGGAACTAGTTTATTACTATATTAATGAATTTTAAAGTTTTATCTTTAAAGGATATTACAATTATATTTTCTCTGTTTTGTTTGTATATTTTAATAAGCGAGGGTTTTATTTGTAGTGTTTTATTTTATTTTATATGGCATTATATTATTATATTTGTATCTTCAATATTTATGCTTGAATAATTATATTGTAGAGCTGAACTCCCATTGTACTACCTCCGGTAGAGGCTTATGTCATGAAAACGATGTCAATAAAGCTATATTATTATTATTATTATATCAATATTTAACTAGCCTTTTTTTTTATATGAAACGATTTTTATTTAACAGTTTTCCAAAAATAATTATCCAGTAACCTAACAAAAGTTCTTTCATAATATTTATTCTTTACTCTTAAAAATAACAATTATGCACTGACTGTATTGAGAATCTTTTTGAAAAAAATTAATACCTATTTCTAATAATAATAGTAATGATAATTACTATTACATTACACTATATTATAATACATTTACACTTCATTACAATCGTTATTATAATAATAAGTATTAATAATACGAAAAATAGTTGTGGCTCCCTCGATATTTCACAGGCAACCATGATTCAATTAGACGGAACGTTGTGTCCAACGTTTGCCCAAATGTTGGCTCCAACGTTGGCCAAACATTGGCTTAGTGTGTACGCGCCTTAATGGAATAAGGTTTGAGGGAAAAAACGCATTTTTCATATTAGTCGCATTACAGTTCCGCGAGAGGGGGGATACTGAATGTCGAAATTGTCATTCGCTTGTTAGTATAATTAGACATTTTTTAACTAACGACTAATTAAAAGAAAGAAATTTGCAAATTTGTAATTCAGACACACAAATGGCATCGTCCAGACAAATGTGTGCTACACTAGATAACATTTTTTCATATCGATACATGTCTGAACCTGCACAACAGTAGCAACGTTACCATTTGTAGCTCATTTATTTCCATAATATTTGCAATGCTCTAGGAGCTTTTAATTGACAATGGACAAATGGTCGAAAAAAACGTAATAAAATAATTTAAAAAATTCAAAATAACAAAAAACTCAGGGTGGTGGAGAAATTCTGAATACATATTTGAATAAAAAAAAATTAAAAATGCATTAAGTAAGTATACCAATGGTAATCGTGATACAAAACTCATGTTGGCCAGTGTAATAGTAAGTCCAACCTTTGATCACAATATGGAACGTTAATTCAATCTTTTTTAAATCAACTTTAACTATATCAGTGGCTTTTAAACATAAATAATAAATATTTAGTTTTTTATGTAGACCAAGTTTTAAATGAATTTGTTTATATTGTTATTCGGTCTTGTATGTAAGTATGTCGTGAATATGTTACAATTATAATATTCTTCTAAATACATGTATCACAAACGTATCTTAAAAATAAATAAAAAAATCTTTATGAAAAATGATTAATTATTTTAGAAACTATAACATGAAACTCTGCTGTTTTTCATTATCTGATGGAAAGAATTTGAAAATATTAATAGGTTATTTTTCTAGGAAAGAAAAAAAAATAACAGCGAGAAATTCAACACTGAAAAATATGATTGTGAATGAGCAATGAGGGGACAGAGATGAAAATTAAAAAGTGATATTTATGGATATAATGTAGGATCCTTTTGTGGGATGGAAGACGGTAATATGGAAATGTATGGGGAGAGGGAGCGGCTACCAAACAAAACAAACACTCCCCACCCTAATAAATTCCAACAACCGACAAACAGATGGAGATAGGGTCCAGGGCTCCAGTAGTGACCAGTCCGACAAACAGATGGAGATAGGGTCCAGGGCTCCAGTAGTGACCAGTCCGGCAAAAGAAAGACACCGCATCCTCCTTCATCTAAATCTTGGCAAGCTCATTTGCTTAAAGGTTCCACCAAGAGGAAAACCTCTCTAGGAAATGCTCTTTAGTTTCCCATCTATCTCTTATCTCATTGAACGTCTTATTCTTCTTTCTAGTCTAGGAAAGATTATCCATTTTTTTTTAATGTAGTAATAGGTTACAGTAAAATATCAAATAAAAATATTTAATAGTATTATTCTTTTTAGCATATATATTATATTATAACTATATTTTTCAGGAAGCATTTGTTTTTCCTTGTTGTTTTTTTTTTTTAGCTGAATTCATAATGACGTAATAAAATTTGTACTATTAAATACATTAAAAATCTAATTCGTTATGAGATAATAAAATTGATTTTACTGATTCATCATTTTTTATAAATTATAAGTAAATTTTTATGTTCTTTTTTTTTTCAACTCATTTATTTTATTAAGTATTAATAATTAATTAGCAATATGCTAGATTTTTTCATGCTGAAAACTTTCCTGTATGTTCTATATTTATTTTTTCTAAAAAGTAGTGTATGTTTCTTCATTTAATAATCTTGCTATCATCTTCGTTATTTGATACTATAGATACACTGATTTAAAGGCCGCTTCAGGATGTGAATAGTTTCATGGCATAAATGATGAGAACAATAAAAAATAACAATTTAATTACTTAAATATATGTATTTTCTTATAGATATATCCATGGTAATCAAGAGTTCCTCGGTCACTCTGAGTATAAAATCCACAAATCTTCAGTTGCACCCCGTCGCAGGCAGCCACTTCATATGTCTTATCAATAGTTCCTGCTCTAGCGAAGGTCATAGCATAAATAATGTTTTCATAACATGTTCGTGTTTTATATATATATATTATAAATAAAACATTATTCTATTCTATATTCTCTAGCGAAGGTCTGACGTATTCCGGAGTTCATAATGTCATGTCATTTATTTAGGCAGATGCTTCTAGGAGAACTTCGCCCCGACGATTTGTCGTCCAACTTTCCCATTTTATTGCCTATCCATTGAAATCACCAGCAATTATAGATGGACGATGTAAACTGGTCTCTACGACAATACGATCCAGAAAGCTCGCAAAGTCGTGGTACAGGGAGCGACGTAGCAGCTAAAGATATACGCCTCCTTAATCTTAGCCCATACTGCGACACTGTCTCCACCATACCTTGGCTACCACAAACCCATATAGCAGCTTTACCGCAGGTACATTCGAAATTCGTGTATTGGCCACACAGGATAGCCACGTCGGTGTGCAGTTCCTGTATAATCTGGCTTAGGAGATCCCGAGCAGCTTCAAAGTGGTTCGAATTCAGCTTGAATATCTTCATCTGCAATGTTGTTGGGCATGCGTCAGGGTTTTCAGTACCAAACGGAAAGCTGGATACTTGTGTGTGTGTGTTTGTGTGTATAAAACTTACTGATAATTAATCTAAAATAGATGTAAGACAAATAATCTCCAAAATCCTCAACAAGTTGCTCCACCAACTTCAGTTCATGTGGGATCCGCGGATAATCCTATAGTGACAAGGTAACAAACATTTCTTAATTTTATAATATTGTTGGTATTTTTCAAATAATATTAATTAGGTAATAGTAAAAAACACAATTTCCCTTGATTTATTTATTTGTCAAATCATATTATGTAATAAGATTTACGTTTCGGAGTCTTTAACCCATCTCCAGAATCTACTCCTGCAAGGCATCACACCTTAATTAGAAACATTAATTTATTCCATTATTTCATAATTAATTTATTTTGCTTTAATAACAAAGTTAATAATTTAGCTTTAACGATATCCTTTATAAAATATATTTGCATCTCTTAACTCCTATTAGTTCAACCAATCTATGCATGTTTGGTCATGATAATTTAAATCATTATATGTTAGAAGTTAATAACTTTATTCAAATAAGAGTGACCAATTATAAAACTCTTCATTGTCACAAGTGTATTATTTAAGATTAGGAACATGTAGTTCGTGTCTAGAGAGAAACACTTTATTATCCAAGAGGTGCTGTCCAACTGCATTGGGTTGCTATACACACAGCATACTAATATCATCATATTAGCAATATGAACAACTTATAAATATAAAGGACGATCAAGATATTCATAATATATAATAAAAGTATATATATACAAGTTGTTTTTGTTTTTGTCTAGCGGTTTCCATACAATTTTCCTTTAAATATTAACCCTTATAAACCTATTACATCACTGTATAATTTTTTAAAAGGTATAACTTAAAAACTCTCTAATCTATAAAAAATGTATGCTTATAATAAATGAATAAAATTTCGCACATTAGTATAAAATATAATTAAAACCAAACATTCAATAAATATTTAAAAACATAGAAAACAAAACAAAAATAAAAACATATATACATGTCAAACCATTTAACCTTTCATGAACCTTTCACTTCATTGGATACCACGCATGTGGTGGTGGATGATTCCCAGGGAGTCAAGACCTGTATTTTCGGCCAGTACTACGTCCTTAATATCGACACCAAGATCCTCCATGAAGCTCCTTGTTGTACTTGGTATAGTTCCGTGGGCTCCAAACCAAAGATCTCTTACGTTGAAGTCTCTTTCTCCGAAGCTCTCGCGAAACTTTTCCTTAAGAAAAGAGATACACTTATCATAAATTTCGTTCTTTTCCCTATCCACTCTATTTTCCTGGTCAAGGTCATTCCTTTCGTATCTTACAGTAGGATCCAGAATGATTGCTGATTTACCTGTCTTTGGGAAAGTTACAATGTCAGCAAATCGCGTGGATCCATCCGTATCTATGCAGTAGACCTCGTCGAAGCAGGCAAAGTCTCTCTCTTTTAGGAGCTCCATCAATTCATACTTCTCTTTATGGTGATGGCATGGGCATGTTATGAGGAGGGAGTTGTTGGGGCATTTTCCTAGCACACGTGCTGCTGTTTCAGGCTCTCTGTTGCATTTTCGACAGAGGGATCCAACTTCCCTAACCTGTCCGCTAACACCTGGGACTCCACGCAGGGTCGCATAATTGATGTTCAGTTTCAGGGCATTTGACCGTTCGGAACCGAATAATCGAACGTAGATTGTAACAGGGAAATCCGGCACATTTGACAGTCGCTGGGCAATGGTCCAGTGTTATAGAGGAGCCTACCATTGGCAGCGGATCAATTATTAATTAATTAGAATTGAAAAAACTACGTATTTACCAAGTGAATAATACGATTCATAGTTATTAATCAACTATCGGGGTCACCAAATATTACCATTGGTTCTAATATTAATTATAATTTAAAAGGTAATGAAAGAATATTCACTCAGTAATACATATGTTTATTGAATGTTAACTATGATATAAATATACAATTATCTTAAACTTACGAAAAGAGGTCTGGCCAATTTTTATACAAATTAATTATACTAATCAAACTAAAAAAAAACAAGGTATACTTTCTAAAAGAAAAATTAAACAAAATACAAATTAACCTTCATAATCCAATTACGATATATATCACCTGCCTAGATAACTAGGCCCTCTATATCAGGTCTATATAATTAATCAATCAATTTATATATAATCGATAGTAAATACATCAAAACTCTACATAGGACGCGGCGATTGATAAAGGAGGAGGTAGTAGTGTTGCTACAAAGTCAGACAAGATGATAGCGTAAATCCCCTCCTCTTCATTGATGAAATACTCAAGATATGCAAGAGAGGAACACCCTTGACTATTGTAGGATACAGGAACCTTATCCCAATCTTGGCACAAGCATTTGTATTTGCAGACGATATCGTCCTCATCTTAGATTCAAATAGAAAATATACAGAACGCAGTTGTAGAATGGAGAGAGGAACTATTTCAAAAGGGGTTGGAAGAAATAACGAAGAACTGAACATCACCCGTAATGGGAATAGTATGGAATGCGTTGATTTCTATCAATACCTCAACACCCTTGTAAGCAGAGATGGTCGCATTGACCAAGAAATATGAAATAGGGTTAATAAAACAAATGGTATCTTCTATCTGATTAGTGACAATAATTGACAAAAAAAAAAATAGGTCGACAGAGACACCATGCTCTTTAAAACTAAGTGATCTTTAAAACAATATTTTTGCCTGTGTTACAATATGGAGCACAATATTGGACGGCCATGGAGTGGCATTTCTCAAGAGTAGACGCTGTGGAGATGATGTTCCTCAGAAGAATTATAGCTAAAACCAACAGAGACTGCATCCAAAACGTAGCCATTTGGGATGAGCTTCATATAATCTCAGTAAAGGCTAAAATAATGGAACGCCAACTCAAGTGGTTTGGGCATGTGTGCAGAATTCATGACACCTGGAAGGCCAAATGGTACAAGGAAGCCAGACCAGAGGGGCGAAGACCGGTAGGACGACCTAGGGTGACACGCAGGGTGTACTGGAAAGGATTGGAGAGAAGGAGAGGCGGTGTTCAGCCGCCCATCAATTAAAGTTCCCATAATCAATTAAAGTGCATTGATAGCGAGTAACCAATCTCCTCTGGTTCAGTTATTGCATCAGTAGACCACAGATTGTATATATTGCAAAATATGTAATTGTGCACTTTATTTATCACATTTGTCTTGTATTTTATCCATAATCATTAATAGATGGAATACTTGGATCCATATTATTTCCCTCAACCAGTAGAAGATTCTGCGCAGGTCTAACCTACTTATTAGGCTCCTGATCGGCTGGGCCGGACCTGCGTTCTGTCGTAATAAACCAAGCTTGCCATCTTCTCGCCTCCAGTGCGTCTGTTGTCATCTCTGGCGTCTCTGGCTGATTCACCCTGAAATCAACACCTCTTACTGGCGCTCAGCACTTGAATGAAGGGCAATAGATGTTTCAAATCTTATTTAAATGTTATAGCTGAAGGTAAGGATAAGCTGGCATCTTTTTATTCCTCATTGAGCTAAATATGAGAAGGCTGGAAGACTGGGACTCATTAGAACGAGATTTAATTAGCTAGCCAGCTTGACTAATTCTTCTCAACTTTTCGATAAGCTTAGGATTGATGTTGGTGTCTGGTGTTATCCACCACTTTCAATTTATTAAAGACCATCTCGGGTATACTACCCTCTGGATGTTTGTTATTGCTTGTCACTCTCCCAGTGAATCTCGGGTAAGGTGAAAGGAGGCCCCTCTCTCTGAGCTTAACTCTCTTAAAAAAAGATAACTTGTGTTCATTGGTGGTCAGGAAATTATTTGGTCTTAAAGTGTTTGTGTGAAATAGAAGGTTAGACCCTTTCAATGGTATGAAGGAAAGGGCTCATGTACATAGCAATTCCTTTCTTTAATATAACTAGTTAGCAATAAGTTAAGTGTTGTTATGCCCTAAGTTTTTCTCTCTTTTCTTCTCTTTCTTTTCTCAACGACTAGACAATTATTTGATTTTTTATGTAATCTATGTTTAGGATATTATTTGATATGGAATTTAATAATACATGCATGTATTGTAAGCTGTATTTATTATCATCACTCCTCATTTTTTAAATATCTAATAATTTAGTGCTATTTGTTGTTAGCATTGATTTCAGTCTAATCAATTTAAAACAACATTACATTAGCAGGTAAAACCGGCGTAGATAGGAATGAGTGGCGGAAGTTGAAACGCTCAGGCAACAGGAGCAAGAGGAACAAAAAAAACTTTTTGCTACTACACTTATAACAACTAACTTATTTATAGTATTACAATTCAAAAGCTATCTACATGAGGTTAGATAAATATCAAGACTATGTTAGTATGGATATTTTTCATAGTTTACTTTATCTTGTTTTCACATATTGCATTGTCATTTTATAAATTGATTTGACTTAGTTAATATATTGTCATTAATTTATAAATGCAATATATGAGAACAATTGATAAAATAAACTGTAAAAAATATACATACTAACATAGTATTGATATGTACCTAAACTGACGTATATAGGTTTTGAATTGTAAGATTATAAATTAGATAAATTTTTAAATTATAATAGTAAAAATTTTCATTAGTTATATTTATTAAATTGTGCAATAGTTTTAATATTTATATATACATATATTGTTTGAGGTAGGGTGGTGTGGGGAGGAGGGAACTGAATTTTACAAACTTCGACTTTACAGGACTTTTTTATTTTGCAGAAAAGTTTTATTTTTGAAACTAGATTTTTCCCATTTTTTTAAAATGTTCCTTAGACGATCATGTTTAAATATTGCGTTCAACTCAACGATTGAACGACGTCCATTTAGATGAGATTGATAATTTAATTGAATAGTACTTAGTGTGCACGTAAGGGGTAAGTTTGTACAAGGTATTTGGAAGACTCGTTATTCAAGCAAGAACGGTTTTGGTGCAAGTGCAAAATAGTTTGGTTTTCGGAGGATTACTAAACTGATGTAATCATCGAAAAAAGTTAAAGCTTGTCTGAGATTCACATTTCAGAATCTTCAGTGGGTTATGAAAGTGGGATGTGGAATAAAATTGAATAAATGTATTGAAAAAATTATTTTATTATTTATTTAATTAATTTTTAATTTATTTGACTAAATTAGTAGATATTTTAGTAGATCGTTGAGGACAATGTTGGCAATGTTGGGAGCAAGGGGATTTCCCATGGCAAGTCCTGAAATTTGTTTAAAGTACTGTCCATGGAAGGTAAGGTAACCGGATTTACAACAAAGCTGTAAGGATTCAAGATATGAGGAACGGTTAAGGGAGGTATGGGGTTCAATGGATTTATTTAGAAAGTTTAGGCCAAATTTTTCTGCCCCCAACTCTTCCTTCAAAATTATTTCCCAACTTCTCACTGATTTAGAATATATTTACAATGATACCCTTCTTTTTTTTGTTCTTTCTTTTTTTTATCTCTCTTCCAAGCCGTTCTAATGAGGATAAGGAGTTATCACATATTTCCGTTTGCCACATTATTTCTAATTATCTCCTACATCCCCCATCCATCCTTTAAAATTTTTCTTTCCAGTTTTTTAAAGACCACCCAATCCTTTATTAAATCCTATGACGACATGATCATTACTAAATGTGACAAAGGCAACAAGACTGTTATTATCGACCATGGACCATGGACCGTACTGAATATAATGAAAAAATGACTTCACTCCTTTCTAATCGATCCACATATGTCCCCACATCCCGTGACCCAACCTCTTCACTTAAAAACAAGTTTAATCAACACTTTAAAAATCTTTTAGATTCAAAACTTATCAACTACCCTACGTACAAAAATCTTATCTTCTCCAATTCCGTCGCTCCTCGTTTTTATGGACTCCCTAAAATTCACAAACCCGGTAACCCCCTCCGCCCTATCACTTCCAATTTTAATTCTCCTTCTGTCAAATTTAACGAATTCCTACTACCCTGTTTACAAGTCCTTAGTTACAACAACCCTTATGATATCCACAATTCCTTTCAACTATGAGAACAATTAATATCCTTTACCATCCCTGATTATTACATACTTACTTCTTTTGACGTTGAAAGTCTGTTCACCCACATTCCTATAGATAAAGCCCTCCGTATAGTAGAAGACAACTGACCATCCATTGAACCCCATACCTCCCTTAACCGTTCCTCATATCTTGAATCCTTACAGCTTTGTTGTAAATCCGGTTACCTTACCTTCCATGGACAGTACTTTAAACAAATTTCAGGACTTGCCATGGGAAATCCCCTTGCTCCCAACATTGCCAACATTGTCCTCAACGATCTACTAAAATATCTACTAATTTAGTCAAATAAATTAAAAATTAATTAAATAAATAATAAAATAATTTTTTCAATACATTTATTCAATTTTATTCCACATCCCACTTTCATAACCCACTGAAGATTCTGAAATGTGAATCTCAGACAAGCTTTAACTTTTTTCGATGATTACATCAGTTTAGTAATCCTCCGAAAACCAAACTATTTTGCACTTGCACCAAAACCGTTCTTGCTTGAATAACGAGTCTTCCAAATACCTTGTACAAACTTACCCCTTACGTGCACACTAAGTACTATTCAATTAAATTATCAATCTCATCTAAATGGACGTCGTTCAATCGTTGAGTTGAACGCAATATTTAAACATGATCGTCTAAGGAACATTTTAAAAAAATGGGAAAAATCTAGTTTCAAAAATAAAACTTTTCTGCAAAATAAAAAAGTCCTGTAAAGTCGAAGTTTGTAAAATTCAGTTCCCTCCTCCCCACACCACCCTACCTCAAACAATATATGTATATATAAATATTAAAACTATTGCACAATTTAATAAATATAACTAATGAAAATTTTTTACTATTATAATTTAAAAATTTATCTAATTTATAATCTTACAATTCAAAACCTATATACGTCAGTTTAGGTACATATCAATACTATGTTAGTATGTATATTTTTTACAGTTTATTTTATCAATTGTTCTCATATATTGCATTTATAAATTAATGACAATATATTAACTAAGTCAAATCAATTTATAAAATGACAATGCAATATGTGAAAACAAGATAAAGTAAACTATGAAAAATATCCATACTAACATAGTCTTGATATTTATCTAACCTCATGTAGATAGCTTTTGAATTGTAATACTATAAATAAGTTAGTTGTTATAAGTGTAGTAGCAAAAAGTTTTTTTTGTTCCTCTTGCTCCTGTTGCCTGAGCGTTTCAACTTCCGCCACTCATTCCTATCTACGCACGTCTTTACTGAACGGTGGTTGGATTATGATACTAGAGTAGGGATGGTTCGGAAATGCTAAACCTGTTACTTTGTAACATATGTATGCTAACTGAACTTAAGACCTGCTACTGATTTTCAAAAATAACAGGTAAGACGTGCAAAAGATACTGCTAAGTAAACAAGATTTTTTATTTTTTTTTAATGCCAATTACAAATGTAACAAGATAACAATGCCTCATGTGATCTAATAAGAAGCATATTAGAATTTAATTAATCAGCATTCCCCATGAATTCTAATGTTGTAGGAACTATTACCATATCAGATTTGGGCATTAGTTAACTAATTTTTTAGTTAACTAAATAACTAATAGTTGTTAAATTAGTTGTAATTAAAATGCAAATTATTTAGTCATTAGTTACTGTTTGGTAACCAATTTCTCAACAATCAAATAGTATTTTCAAGTCAATTAATTGTAACCTTTTCTAAATCAATTGTCGTCTCCTTTTCCATTTCAATTTTAACCTAACCGGAGATGGATTAATTCTATTTCAATTATTTAATTATTGAAAACTAATTATTTTAATTAAAATAATTACTTAAAATGACTGAAATAATTTCGGTATATTGTTTAAACATTTTGTCTCGTTTGTTTGATAATTGTAAGTCAGTGCTAATTTCAACTAGTTAAATTAAAAAAAAAAAAAGTTTATCTTTAAATATTTTTTTTTTAGGGCCAATGTAGATTTCTTCGATTTGGTGATCATTCATTAGTCAATAAATGAACACACAATAAGAAAAAGTTATTATAATGTGTTTAAACTTATTATACTTTATAATTACAAAGTTTAGGCCAAATTTTTCTGCCCCCAACTCTTCCTTCAAAATTATTTCCCAACTTCTCACTGATTTAGAATATATTTACAATGATACCCTTCTTTTTTTTGTACAGTAATTGATTATTCCAATTATATGAGAGAAGTGTGCGTTTTTAAATTAGAGAGAAGTTCATCAACCATTGGAGGCCCAGGGATGTTTGTAGAAATTGATGAAAGTCTATATACTAGAAGAAAAAACAACATAGGACGGATATTGCTTCAGCAGTGGATATTTGGAGGAATATGTAGAGAAACAAACCAGTGTTTCATATTTAAAGTTCCTGATAGGTCTGCAAAAACATTATTAACATTGATTATTAAACACATTCTACCGGGTTCAATAATCGTATCCGACTCGTGGAAAGCATATAAAAACCTGGAGAATGAAGGCTATGCCCATTTAATAGTTAATCACAAATTGAACTTCGTCGATCCCACAACTCTGGCTAACACCCAAAGAATAGAAAGGTTATGGGGATCAGTGAAGTGGGGAAACAAGAGAAGAAGAGGCACTAATAGACAATATCTAGACTCTTACTTGGCGGAGTTCATGTGGAGAACGAAGTTAGAGGGACGACACCCTTTTGATGCTATATTGGAAGATATTGTTCTTTTTAATGAATATTGTTTATAATAAATCTTTTATTTTTTCTTCACACGATTCTGTTTTATTTCATTTCCTGAAAATCTGTTTTATCATAATGAAAGGCAATGCCTATTTGAAATTCATTTATCATAATGAAAGGCAATGCCTATTTGAAATTCATTTATCATAATGAAAGGCAATGCCTATTTGAAATTCATTTATCATAATGAAAGGCAATGCCTATTTGAAATTCATTTATCATAATGAAAGGCAATGCCTATTTGAAATTCATTTATCATAATGAAAGGCAATGCCTATTTGAAATTCATTTATCATAATGAAAGGCAATGCCTATTTGAAATTCATTTATCATAATGAAAGGCAATGCCTATTTGAAATTCATTATAGGCATCATAACCTGACATGGTGGAAATAGTTGAGGTAAATGACACCTGAGCGCTGACGTCAAAGGACGGCAAAATATACAAGTACCCAAAATTCAAAAAGTTAAAGAAATTCATAATCGTCTCTTATTTTGTGAAATATCGTCAAAAATATTCGTTCTACAAGAACAGTCGTGTAGAATGATTTTAATGTAAATTTAATTAGGTTTCATTTCAACCCATAAGGAATGTTTAGGCTCAATGGTCCACTTAACAATGGGATATATCCAGAAAGATTGAAAATTTGATTTGAGAGAAATACCTAAAAAAAACTGTTAAATAGCTAAATATTTATTTTTGATTAAATTCTAATAACAATTATAAATATAAAATGGAAACCTTGATTACAGAAACCGGATAAATTATTGTATTCAAAACTAAATAAAGCTGTTCAAGTGGTAATTATTAAATTTTAATTAAATTGTAAGTAGGCGGATTTTAGGGGAGCTGGCATATCATTTGCACCATCCCCTCTTCCACTAACCTTAAGTGTCACGTGGTCTTGCCTCGACCCTACCTTAACCACCACGTGGTCCCACCTCGACCTAACCTTAACTATTAGGCCACGCCCCTTTTTAGTCACGTGACTATTAGGCCCCGCCCCCTTTTAGTCACGTGACCCTTAAGCCCTTCCCCTGTTAGGTACATGATCATATTACCCGCAGCGCCTATTTGGATATGCTCCGCCCACAAGTTTTAGTAACGTGACCCGCGGTACCTCCTTACCTATGCTCCGCCCACAAGGTTTACCCCCTCCACCCATTGAAGGGTCAGATACTCACCTTAGAGAGCATGAGTGTATCCGGCCGCCATTTTGTTTTCCTCACACCGCCATCCCCACCCCTGCAACTTGAGAGAATTCGGGTTTTGTCAAAGGGTCAGGTACCCCCCTTATAGTATGTAACCTTCACCTAGGTTATTTAACTTAACCTATTCGACGAAGGGTCAGGTACCTATTTTATAATTTGTAACCTTCCCAACGGTTACATAACCTTTACAATATTTAACTTTAGTTAAATGTAAACACGTTGGATCATGTATAAGCAAGTTGGATGATGTCCAGGTGAAATGTAAATATGTAGGGCTCCTTAATCCTATAACTTCTTTTGGACCTCTGAAATCTTAATCCTCTATCTTTACTTATCTCAATAACTTTTCAATATTCAACGTATTTTAATCTCTGATAATATAAATAATGGTCTTAAAAGGATTAAACGTTAATCCTTTAAGTTCCTATCGAACTTTTAATCCCTAAAATATATCAACAAATCGAAATGGCTGTATCAGGCTGGCCAAAGAAGTTATACCTTTTCATAGCTTTGAAATATTGTCAAAGTACACGAGTCGGTATAAATAACTAAGAACATGTCGCAGTAAATTTTAATAGATTAATATTAATTAATCATCCATTCATACTCGATATTTAAGTTCCTACAAATAATGTTTAATTATCACCAATAGTAGGGCTTCTTAGTCTTTGAATGGGCTTTTAACTGTTAATCCTTAAATGTTTAACTTTTATACGTAAACAAAAAACAAAAACAACTTTTTAATCTTCTATGTATTTTTAATCTCTGATTGTATAATCAATAGACTTAGAAATTTACAAATATATAGATAAATCGAAACGACGGTATCACGCTGGCCAAAGAGTCGTCTTTTCATAGTTTTGAAATATTTGCAAAGCACACGAGTCGGTATTAATAACTTCGAACACGATGCAGTAAATTTTTATTAATGAATATTAATTAATCCTTAATTAACACTAATTCATAGTTAGTACTAATAATAATTTATATTTTATTGATACTCTATTCGACTTGCCTGAGTATTACCTGACTTGGGATCAGAGCAGGTCGACTCATGCTCGCTTTATAACGGATGGTGGTTTTTGTTTTCAATTTTAATTTTTTCCTTTAAGTTCTTTTTCAGTTTTTTTTTAGTTTTTAATTTTCTCATTGTTTAATTTGTTTCTTCTATATTACTTTTTCAATTCGTTTTTAATTTTCTCATTGTTTAATTTGTTTCTTCTATATTAGTTTTTCAATTCGTTTTTAATTTTCTCATTGTTTAATTTGTTTCTTCTATATTAGTTTTTCAATTATTTTTAATTGTTTAATAATTTTTTTAAAATTAAGATTAATTCTTTTGTTTCCAATTAAAATTTTGATTTTTCCTTATTTAATATTTTTTATAGTTAGAGTTTTAGTTATTTCATTTTAAATTAACTTTTTATTTTTATCATGTCGTCATTAAATAAGTGTCAGTACTGCGACAGGGATTTTAGTAGGAAGATTGATAGAGACCATCATGAAAACTCATGTTTAGCTACCCTGCCACAACGTTTTCGTTTCAATGTGTTCCCTGCGGCAAGATTTGTAATTCTGTAAAGCAGTGCATGTACGTCGCTGTCAAAATGAAGCACCGCTCGTCATGACAAACGAAAGCGCATGGAGGCGGTTATAGGACCTTTATACGAGATCGAGACAGCATTCGGAGGAGACCTCAAGACTTTTTTCCTCCCATGTTCTGAACGAATCGATGCAGTGGAATTTCTCTGCACTCAGACAGACTCCCTACATCGGTTGATTTCAGAATATTTGGCGGAATCAGACGTTCCCCTAAAGTTTAATTTGGTTTTAGAGGCTACATACGAAAACGTCAGTGGGGAGACGTGCGATCGTGCTTTTAAAAACAAAAATATAACGATCTGCGACATCTCTACAATCTTGAATAGCCTCAGCGGAAGCTACTCAAAAATTGCTACCGAGATGAAAGAGATGACGATGAAGGGGAGCGGATGGTTCCTTAAATGTCTTGACGGTCTTCTCTTGAAAGTCAATCGATTTAGACCCCTAGGCGCTAAACAGTAAATACGCGTCATAATTATATTACAATTCATTTTTCTTTTCTTTTTTTTTAAATAAGAAGATGTTTTTTAGTTTTGTTTTATTTTTTTAAATAAGAATATGTTTTTAGCTTTTTTTTTTTAAATACACTATAAAAATGACCAAATGAAAGGAAAGTTTAAAGGAAATTTTTCAATTATTTATTGTCCAGATGCTATTAAAGATTTAATTTTGTAAAGATAATTTTTTTTTAACCTTTTTCTTTTTTTTTTAATTGTTGATGTTTATTATTATAATATTATTGGTGTTTTTATTTGTAAACCAAAGAATGAGTGCAATGGAATGTGTTTTATGGTCTCTGGCGTGGCTATAAACGCTCGTAAACCAATATGTTGAAAATCAGACGTGTGAATGATGTTCTTTGGAGAGACCTTGATGGCCGGGCAAGTTGGGGCGAAGGTACCAAGGTGTTCGGTTCCGAACGGTGTGGGTTCGATTCCCACCTGGGGCAGTTAATATTTATTTTTCGGCGACCCCGAGAAATAAATCTTGACACTCCCACTCTGGTTACCTGACAGAATAGGATCAATAAAGATCAAAAAGAATGTATGTTACAAAACATTAACAGCAATATTATATCAACAAACCTCCCCGATGCATTCACAGCTTGACGAGGTGGAAAGTCTTACTTCTAAATTATATTTAGAAAACTAAGATGAAAAGAGAAAGAAAAATATAAATTTTATAAAACATTTAATCTTCATTTTTTTTTTTTTTTTAGTTTTTATTTATCATAGCCTAAAGTATTAGTTAGGTTCCAGTCGACACGATAAGTATAAAAGGGGGAGAAGTGCAGCTATTCTTGTCAGTCTTCAACATACGTCTGGTAAGGCAAAATCATACTCTGCTTATTTCCAATATAGTATATTGGAAGATATATTGCTATATCCAATACAGTCCCGTTCCGATATAAAAATATCGAGACACGGTCCTCTATTGCCCGACTCTATCAGATGTCTAGTATTTGGACCATCAAATTGCGAGAAAACAAATCTCATGTTGAGTTTGATCTACGATCCTAAAGGTTTGAGGTATGAAAATATTTACTTATTCGCAAAATCTTTAAATCAGATATAGTCAACTACCTTTAGACTAAAACCTTTAGAGGATATTGTTTTGTTTTTTCAATACGAAGAAATTCAAATGTACCACCGCCGAAGGAAGCTCGTGCCAATTCTATATTCATTTTCGATGACATCGCCTGCCATAAACAAGATAACGTTCGAGCGTACTTTTGTATGGGCCGGCATAATGGTATCGACATTTTCTATTTGAGTCAGAGTTATACCAGAATTCCAAAGCATCTAGTAAGAGAAAATGCAAATTTTCTAATTCTTTTCTGACAAGACGAACTTAATTTGAGAAGGATCTACGATGACCACGTCAACTCTGATATGGATTTGAAATCTTTCAAAAAAATATGTCATTGGTGTTGGAAAGACGATAAATATGCCTTTATCGTTTTAGACAAAGACAGAGAGATTTCGGATGGACGATTTCGAAAAGGTTTCGAAACCTATGTAATACCTTGAATGTTCACCTGAAGTTCAGTCTGTGAGTAGACATGGAACCGTCAATATCTTCTGAAACGGTCACTCGCCAAAATATTGAAATGAGAAGAGCGATTCAACAAAAATGCAACTTGTTGAAAAGAAGTAGAGAGGAAATTGATGAGTATTTAAAAGAAAAATATAAAGCCGTCATCGACTTGATTACACGTTATCAAAACACCTTTAATCGAGAATCAGACACATTTTTACTATACGAGTATAAAGAAGGAGGAAAAATTATGTGATATGACATCACAATCACTGATTGAGGAAAGAAAGAGGCAGAGAATTGAGGAAACACTATTAGTTAGTTCACTACAAACACTGCGACCTAGATGGTTATATACAGACTCTCTAGAGGGCGATGGAGCAATAGGTGGTGCTTTGAAAGAGGAAGTGTTCGAAAATAGTCCCCAAGATGCTAGCCCGGTAGAACAAAATTGAGCAATTTCGATATACTTCTGTTGGCCAAAGTGCATAAAAAACTTGCGTTACGAGGAGTGTTTATGAAAGACGAATTTCTCAGTAAACCGTGGAATAACGAATGTGCAGTTTTCAATTTGGACAAGAGCTACGGAAAAGGTACTCATTGGGTATGCTATACGAAAGTTGGACAATTGGTTTACTTCTTTGACAGTAGTGGGGCTGAACCTCCACCTGAGTTCGTTCAGTATATGAAAAAATATCGAATTTCTAAAAACGATAAGCAATATTAAAAGACGGGAACTGATAATTGCGGTCAGTTGTGTCTCCTCTATTTACTGGATCTCATATAGACAGTTTCCGATCAGGGGCAACCATGGGTTTGGACTTCAGAAGTGTAAATAAAGGGGTATCAACTAAAAGAAGCATCAACCCGCTGAAGACTGTGTAGAAGAATATCATATTACATATCGAATCTCTTAAAATGATTAGCAATATCAATACTCGTGTACTAATTGGTCACCTGTGCCTCCTCTATTTATTGGATCTCATATAAACAGTTCCCAATCAGGGACAACCATGGGTTTGGACTTCAGAAAGATATATAAAAGCGCAGCCACGAACAGAAGCATCATTCCGGTGAAGACTGTTGAAGAGTACAGATCGTTGACGAGAATTAATATTAGAATTATTCAAAGTGCTGTATACTGCGTCTTGTCATCAACATGGAAATATTAAATTTGGAAGAAACTGCTACTTTTGACAATTCAGTTGAAGTGATTGAATTTCATTCTCACCATCCTTATTCATCTACAAATCTTCAGCCAGGAGATGAAATACGCATCAATCTGCAACATCAAGATTTATATACTCTACCTAGTCAAAGTCTGCTATACATTGAAGGAAAATTTCTGAAGGAGGATTTCAGCAGTTCCCATTGCATCAAAATTAACTAACAACATGTTCGCATTCTTGTTTGATGAAATAAGATATGAACTGAGTGGAGTGGAAATAGATCGCGTGAAAAATTCGGGGATTACTTCAACCTTCAAAATTTTGGTTTCGCTCAAGGGATTTTAGATAATTGGGGATGGTGCTATCCAAAAAATGATACACTAAACATTACATCAGCAGAGGGGTGGTTTAACTTATGTGTTCCTTTATCATCTCTTCTTGGATTCTGTGAAGATTATCAGAAGATTGTAATGAACGTGAAGCAAGAACTGATATTTCTTAGAAGCAGACATGATGAAAACTGCTACATAACAAAGCGACAAGGAACCAGAAATGAGGTGGCTGAAAAGTGTAAAATAGAACTGGAGATGCTATGCTGGAAAATACTCTATGTTACGGTAAACGAATATCAGAGACTGGCTTTGTTGCGTCATCTCAAATCGGAAAAGGTATTTTCACTGGGTTTTAGAACCTGGGAACTTTACGATCATCCTTTACTACCAGCAAGTCGGAAACAAATCTAGCCCGTTAAAACTTCAAGTCAGCTAGAAAAACCACATTATATCATATTAAGTTTTCAAACTGAAATATTGAATAATCATGTAAAAGATGCAAGCAACTTTGATCATGGTAATATTTTCCAAGTAAAAGTGTATTTAAATTGTAAAGCTTATTCCTTATGATGATTTGAATATAGAAATTTCATCCAATCGGTTCGCCCTGCTCTACCATATGTACGCTTCATTTCAAAATTCGTATTATGGCGCACAAATGCAACCTTTGTCTTCTTTACAAAACTTTAAAAAAAAAGCACCTTTAATCGTAATAGATTGTTCGAAACAGTCTGAATCTATAAAAAGTGGGCCAGTAGATGTAAGATTAGAATTCGGATCAAAAAGTATACTACCGTCGAATACTATAATTATATCTGTTAGACTCGTAGAATATAACCCTCTAATTGGTACGGTTCAGCGAATGGTATAAAATGAGGTGAATCCTTTGCTCAGTGTTCAGTATGGTTTCGGCAAGTGTAGTGATTGTAGATTTCCAGTGCTTTGTCGATAGCCTGGGGGGTAATATTATTAAAGAGTTTTCAGTTTTTTATCAAGCTTACAAATCGTCAAGACATTGGATTTTTAAACCACCGAAGCAATATACAAAAACTGATAAAAATAGAAGCAAACTATTGGCTAGAAAATTATCATCATAACCTTAAATGGGAATATGGGGAAGTTAAATATGAAATTATTGAAGACATTTTCAACTTTATTGATTGTAATTATAAATTTGTTTTGGTTAAGGCTCGAGATAAGAAACTATTTCTATCACAAAATTTGTACAATTGTTCTATAGTCAACTTAGAAGATTTTGGTTGTCCAAAAATTGATTCACTCGTCTTAGATGAGCAAGGCAGCCATTGCATCATGCATAATTTTCTCAAGGGAAATGCACGCAGTATTGGACAAAGGCTTTAGAAGCATGAAAATTTACCTTGAATGGAATGGGACACTGGTGTGGTTTAAACACACGTAAACCCTGAATGGAATGGGTTACTGGCGAGGTTTAAACACCAGTAAACTCTGAATGTAAGTCACTGGCGAGGCCTAAAAACCCGACAACTTGATTGTGTGAGTGAATGAGAGGTGAATAGATCTCCAATTAGTACAAAATAATTGTCCCAATGCTTTTATTTCTCTTATTTTCTATTATTTCTAATATTTTCTTATCTTTACCTAAATCGAAAATAAATTTTGCTTAGCAGACTCATAAATATTATTGATAACGCTTACGATTTTAATATTTGCTATGCCGATCAGCCTGCCATTTAGCAAAAAGTTTTGTTTTTTATACATTTCATGATAATTTATTTATTTTTTCCAAGTCAAAAATTAAATTTAAATACAATTAGAGGGTTCAATTTTATTACATCATAGATTAAAGAAGGCTTATATTTTGTTATGTTATATTATATATATATATATATATATATATATATATATATATATAACTTATGTTCGTCCCGGTAACTTAGAATAAAAAAAATGGGAAAAAGGGAACGTAATGACACACACGCTTGTTGAGAAAAGACTGACTTTATTGCCTTAGTAATCCTCTATATATAGTCTTAGAGAGTGTTTACATCTTAGAGTTGGGATTAAGTTGTATACAGTTACACTTTGTACCTTAACCCCCCCCCCCCCCCCTACTTCACTCCTATAATACACTCTGAACACACAAAGCAAACGAAAAGCACAAACAAATCAAAAATCAAAAAAAAAAAATAATACTCTTCCATGTAAACACCCAAACATATGAAACATAATATGATAATACAACTAAATACAAAATTCTTATATCTAAACTTATGACCTATTATACAAAAAGAAATAATGAACAACTTATGAAATCGACATCTGTCGAAAAACGAACATAAATCATTTCTCAATACATCTAATTTGCTCCCGTAGAAAAGAGGATACTCACTCGTGCATTATCAGGGTTGTCCGGGCTCGCCCAGCGGAATCTTTAATTGTTCAATGTGAACGGTTCTCCGTTTCCTCGGCTCTTTGATACTCTGGATGGTCACTACATTGTGTTCACGTATCACAACCACCTTGAATGGTCCCTCATAACGTACCGCCTCTTTAGTCCTATTTGATGCCAATTTTCGGTACACGATAGTCCCTATCTTAATATCCTCCATCCTATCCCGTACCCGAATATTCTCCCGTGCCACCCTTCTACTCTTTTCCGCCGCGATCCTCCTGTGTGCTTTCTCCCACAGTTTTACGAGCGCTACCCTATTACTCACTAATCGCTCTGCCAATCCTTCGTCTACTACCGTGCTCCCTCCGTCCCTTCGCCGTTCTCGAAGTCCGAAGAGTACTTCGAACGGGGAAAATCCTGTAGCCATATGAATAGAGTGGTTGTATGCTGCTACCGCCTTTGGCATCGCGCAGTCTGCCTCCAACCCCTTGTCGACGTGGAACACTCGCAGGTGATCTCCCAGCGTACTGTGCAGCCTCTCTATCCCTCCCCTACTCTTGGGGTGTCCCGGGGTGTTAATATGCCAAGCTATCTCCAACGCCTTCATCTCGTTTCGCAGACTCGCATTATCGAATTCTCTCCCTCCATCGGAAGAGATCGTATCCGGTATCCCATAAAATTGGAACCATGTTCGTAGAGCCGCGATCACTGCCTCTGCCGATCGGTCTTGTACTGGGTATGCCATCGCCAGCTTGCTAAATACGTCTAGCACTGTAACCCATTTGAACCCTTTCCACGTGAATGTATCCACCTGTAAGGTGCGCCAATCTCGTGTCGGAATGGTGCGTGAGGAGGAAGCTGAGCATGGCCGCAGCCAAGACCCAAGCCATGCTCGTAAGAGGCTCCACAGACAGGGCTCACCCTATCATATTGGAGATAGATGGCCAGAGAGTGAGGATGGGTGAGGAGGTGACGTATTTAGGAGTGAAGATGAGGAGAAGATTCGACGTCACCCCTCACCTAGACTACCTGAAGGATAGGGTGACCCGGTCTATAAATGGCTTGTACAGGATTGGGGTTGCGTTCTGGGGCATCAGATACCCAGCTACAATGACCATTTACAAGGGCGTGGTCATGGGTATCTTGAGGTACGCATCCCCAGCATGGAGCCAACACCTCACGCAGTTGCAGAGGAAGAGACTGGCGACGATCCAGAGACTGGCTCTGCTTAGGGTCACTAAGACATACAGAACGGTGTCGCATGAGGCGGTGCAGGTGCTAGCCGGAGCGATGCCCCTAGACCTCGTCCTCAAGGAGGACAGAATAAAGTATAATGTGAAGAGGCAGGGGCTCGACGCGATACCGGAGGGACTCCGTACCAGAATCGGCGAGAACCCCAACCAATGGAAGAAGATATTGAGGGAGGATACCATCGAGGAGTGGAATGGACGGTGAGTAGTGTAGAAACAGGAGAGCTGGCACACCGATAGGAGCAGCCAATCAGAAGCCAGCATTTTGGTCACGTGACCTATGGCGGGAAATTTGAATTTGAATTTTTGCCTCGACCTAACCTTAACTGCCACGTGGTCTTGCCTCGACCCTACCTTAACCACCACGTGGTCCCCCCTCGACCTAACCTTAACTGCTAGGCCACGCCCCTTTTTGGTCACGTGACCGTTAAGCCCCGCCCCTTTTTAGTCACGTGATCCAGTCACGTGACCCGCAGCGCATCCTGGTCTATGCTCCGCCCACATGTTTTAGTCACGTGATCCAGTCACGTGACCCATGGAACCTCCTGACTTATGCTCCGCCCACAAGATTTACCCCCTCCACCCATTGAAGGGTTAGGTACCCACCTTATAGAGCATGAGTGTACCCGGCCGCTATTTTGTTTTTCTTACACCACCATTTTGTTTTTCTACTGTTTGAGGGACTTGAGGTTTTGTTGAAGGGTTAGGTACCTACCTTATAGAGCATGAGTGTACCCGGCCGCCATTTTGTTTTTCTTACACCACCATTTTGTTTTTCTACTGTTTGAGGGACTTGAGGTTTTGTTGAAGGGTTAGACACCAACCTTATAGAGCATGAGTGTGCCCGACCGCCATTTTGTTTTTTATACATCGCCATTTTGTTTTTCTTATGCCACCATTTTGTTGTTCTACTGTTTGAGGGACTTGAGGTTTTGTTGAAGGGTTAGGTACCTACCTTATAGAGCATGAGTGTACCCGGCCGCCATTTTGTTTTTCTTACACCACCATTTTGTTTTTCTACAGTTTGAGAGACTTGAGGTTTTGTTGAAGGGTCAAGTACCCCTCTTATAGAGCATGAGTGTACCCGACCGCCATTTTGTTTTTTATACATCGCCATTTTATTTTTCTTACACCGCCATTTTGTTTTTCTACTGTTTGAGAGATTTGAGGTTTTGTTATATGGTCAGATACTCACTTTATAGTACGCAACCTCCCCAATGGTTATATAATCATAACCTATACGACGAAGGGTCAGGTATCCACTTTATAGTCTGTAACCTCCTCTATGGTTATATAGTCATAACCTATACAATGAAGGGTCCGGTGCCCACTTTATACTCTGTAACCTTCTCAAAGGTTACATAACCTTTACATTGTTTTCGTGTTTGTGCAACCTTCTCAATGTTTACATAACCTTTACAATATGTAGCTGTATCAACATGTAAACAGGTTGCATCTTGTATAGACAAGTTGGATTATGTCCAGGTGAAATACAAATATGGACCTTGAACTGTTTATCTCTAACATATAAATAAATAGCATAGTTTCTATCCTATAACTGCTTTTGGACTTTGAGCTCTTAATCCCAAACCTTTCTTATCTCGCTGAAACATAAACAAAACAACTTTTCAATGTACTATGTATTTTTAATGGCTGATAGTATAAGTAATGGTCTTAAAAGGATTAACTTGTCAATGTTCTACGTATTTTTATTCTCTCATAGTTAAATAATGGTCTTAAAAGGATTAACTTTTAATCCATTAAGTTCCTATCGAACTTTTAATCTTTAAAATATATTAACAAATCGAAACGATGGTATCACGTTGGCCAAAGAGGTTGCACCTTTTCATAGCTTTGAAATATTTTCAAAGTACACGAGTCGGTATTAATAACTGCGAACATGTCGCAGTAAATTTTAATTAATGAATATTAATTAATACTATTTCTTAATCCCTTAAGGGCTTTTGGACTTTGAGCTGTTGATACCAAAACATAAAGAATGATTTAGGACTTCCGCTAAAAAGTAAACAAATTTAGCTTTCGCAATAATGCTCTATCTCTTAATCCTTCCTTTAAAAGTTAACAATGGACTTTGAACTGTTAATCCTCTATCATTACTCATCTCGCTGAAACATAAACAAAACAACTTTTTAATCTTATATGTATTTTTATTCTCTAGTATAAACTATTAAAACGCCGTAAAAGAATTAAATATTAAATCCTTAAAGTTTTTTTATCATTTACAAACAATGATAAAGAGCCTTTTAATCATTTCATAATATCTGGATAGATGACGTCATTATTATTAGCTAAAGTTTTGTACCTTTTTCAGTTCTCAATGTTTACATTTTATGCAATTTTTCCAAATTTTTACCTTTACCTATCTATTTCTTTATTAAATTTTCTATAACCTTCTCAATGTTTATACATTTTCTGTCCGCTAGGGCGCAGCACCTTACTCCAGTAGGGGATTTTCCTGGCGAGTTTACATAATGTCCTCAATGTCTATGATTTATGCAACCTTCCCAATGTTTACGTTTACCCACCTATTTGTTTACGTTTTCTTTAACCTTCCCAATATTTAAATTTTATGTAAATATAGTCTTCTCAACTGATTTTTTTGCCTTTCCTAAATTGTTTTTCCCCTTTTCTGAACTTGATTTAATTATAATTAACTACCCTGGTTCCTAATTGCACTCGTATCAGACCTTGCGATATCATCGGCTCCTTTCGGCTACTCTCGGATACCCTCGGAGCAGAGCGGCCGGGCCCCGATCATTGTCCTCGGTGACGCTCGTTCGTCCTCGTTTTTCCTCGGGCCCCCCACCTCGATCTCCCTAATCCGCCTTAGGATGCTCCCGATTCGAGAATAACCGAACTCCTCCGGCCTCATATGATCATCCAGAATCACTAGAAAAAATTTGAAAAAATCTCCTCTTCTCACCTGGACTTCTTCTCCTACGGTTCCAACCATTCATTTTACTCAGCACGTAGAGGTCTCTCGTCTGCGTACCCCTTGATCAACTCTAAATATTTACATTTTTCATAACTTGAAGTCCCATAATTTTAGTGGTTTTTAGTAATTTTAGTGGTTTTTATTGATTTTAGTCATTTCTTATCAGCTTCTAATGGCAAAATACACTCCGGCAATAATATTATGCTTAATGTTTAACCGAATCCATCATTTTCTTTCAATTCATTGATAATATCTTTTGAGTAGGTCTTTTACTGCTTTACTGGTCTTTTACCTCTAATTTTTAACATAGCTTTATATTTTTTAGTATATTTTAACCAATTTTGGATATTATTTTTTGTTTTTATAATTGATTTTACATGTTACTTTATTGATTTTAGTCAATTTTAATGATTTTTAGAAATAAAATAAAACGTTTTATTAGCAAATATTTGTATATAAATCTGTTTTGAGATGATTTATTATCTAGAGTTGATATTATTTGAGAATGTTGATGTATGATGTGCATATTTGGTCCCCATTTGTATGATATTATATTGTTGTTTTTTTTTCAATCCTAATGATGCCCGAATTAGCGAAACGTTGACTGATCAGATATTTACTGCTGTTTAAGAGACTCAAAACTTTATTCAGGATTCTTCCAGAAATATACTGATAATTTAGAATTAGAATTTAAGATAATTTTGAATATTAGAATGTTTGCCATCATCGGATGATAGATAATATTAACAGTAACTAATATGAGCATAATCGTGGCAGTTGGAGCACAATTCTGATCACACTTTACCCCTTTAAAATTCCAAATATTTACATTATTCATAACTTGAAGTCCCATAATTTTAGTGGTTTTTAGTAATTTTAGCGGTTTTTATTGATTTTTAGTTATTTCTCATCAACTTCTAACGGCAAAATACAATTCGACAATAATAACATGCTTAATGTTTGACCGAATCCATCATTTTCTTTTACATTATTGATAATATCCTTTGAGTAGGTCTTTTACTGCATAGACTTCGATCTCTAATTTTTAACATAGCTTTATATTTTTTAGTATATTTTAACCAATTTTAGATATTATTTTTTTGTTTTTATAATTGGTTTTGCCTGTTACTTTATTGATTTTAGTCAATTTTTAATGATTTTAGAAATAAAAAAAAATTTATTAGTAAATATTTGTATATAATACTGTTTTGAGATGATGTATTATCTGTAGTTGATATTATTTGAGAATGCTGATGTAAGATGTGCTATATTGGTCCCCATTTGTATGATATTATGTTGTTTGTTTTTTTTTTTTTTTCACTTCTAATAATGACCGAATTGGCGAAACGTTGACTGATCAAATATTTTCTGCTGTTTAAGAGATTCAAATCTTTATAAAATGAAATAAAATAATTTATATAATGAAATAATAACTATTTATTAGATATTTCTATATCGTCTCCGGGTCAAAATGTCTTGTTTTGTGCAGGAGACTGTCAATATTAAAATGTTTAGCATGATCGGATTATAGATAATACTAAAATTAACTCATATGAGCACAATCGTGGTAGTTATAGCACAATTATGACCACACTTTTTACCAAAAATACCAAAAGTTCGCCTATGAGGCACCACTATCAGTACTTGTTTCCTCATCGAAGTTTGTTTATCGATTAATCAACAATCAGTTCAATCAATTTTGATGAGTCCATCTTGCTTTTGCACACTAACTTTCTGTTGGACAGAACATTTATGGACTTCACCAGGATGAGAACCATTGTTAAGAGGTGTTTCATAGCACCCTAGGATTTTAAAATGAGTAGCCGATAGAGGGAAAATGAGGTAGTTCGAGCACAATGCTGATCACACTTTCTACGAAGAATAGCATCAGGTCTCGTCTATGAGACATTTTTTCCCAGTTACTTTCGCCTTGCCGAGGTGTGTTTATTGGTAAACACAGCAATCACATACTAGATTTGATTTGTTTTTATTAGATTGATATTTATTTTTTTATTAAGAGGCGGAAGCTGGACCTCATTAAGACTCCAATATCTTTTGGTAATCAACTCCAATCAATCCAAAATGTTAAATATTTCCTCGAAAAAACATAAATTTAACGGAAGGTATTAGCTCCGTCCTCATTTCATAATTCAAATTGTTTGATATCTTTCATGAAATGATAACTATTTATTAGATATTTCTATATCGTCTCCGGATCAAAATGTCTTGTTTTGTGTGGGTGACTGTAAATATTAGAATGTTTACCATCATCAAATGATAGATAATATTAACGGTGACTAATATGAACAAAATCGTGGTAGTTAGATTCTGATCACAGTTTCCTCCAAAAATACCATAAGTTCGTCTGTGAGGCACCTCTACTAGTACCTGTTCCCTTATCGAAGTTTGTTTATCAATAAATCAACAATCAGTTCAATCAATTTTAACCACTCCATCTTGCTTTAAGACTCCAATATCTTTTGGTAATCGACTCGAATAAACTCATAATATTACCCCGAAAAGACAGAAATTTAACAGAAGGCATTAGTCACTTTCTGAAAAGTTATACGAGCTGCGGACATTACATGTGACTATAATCCAAGAGTCATGCCCTGGATAAATTCTACTGTCACAGTCGAATCATAATATTAATCATGGATGGATGACCTTAGTAGTTGAGCTCCTCTAAATACTACACTCTTAATACGAATATAAAATGTTTAATCCAATTTATCACTTTTGCAGGGGAAGTACTGCAGTATATCGATGATTATTAAAACTATCAACACAACTGCATGCGAATCTGCTGACCTCTATTGTCTGTTTTAAGAGCTATTATTCAGCTTTCATGTCACACGAGGGGGTGTAGATCGGTATGTTCAAGGTATGGCTTGAGGTAGTGATGGAGAGTAACGAATGATCAGGAATGTGGTGTAGGATGATTTAGGGATGTTCAGACATGGTTTGAGATGGTCAGAGATCGTTTGAGATGGTTAAGAGTGGTTTGGGGTGGTCAGACATGGTTGGAGATTATTTTAGACCATCTCCAACCATTTCTGACCACCCCAAACCACTCTTAACCATCTCAAACGATCTCTGACCATCTCAAACCATGTCTGAACATCCCTAAATCATCCTACACCACATTCCTGATCATTCGTTACTCTCCATCACTACCTCAAGCCATACCTTGAACATACCGATCTACACCCCCTCGTGTGACATGAAAGCTGAATAATAGCTCTTAAAACAGACAATAGAGGTCAGCAGATTCGCATGCAGTTGTGTTGATAGTTTTAATAATCATCGATATACTGCAGTACTTCCCCTGCAAAAGTGATAAATTGGATTAAACATTTTATATTCGTATTAAGAGTGTAGTATTTAGAGGAGCTCAACTACTAAGGTCATCCATCCATGATTAATATTATGATTCGACTGTGACAGTAGAATTTATCCAGGGCATGACTCTTGGATTATAGTCACATGTAATGTCCGCAGCTCGTATAACTTTTCAGAAAGTGACTAATGCCTTCTGTTAAATTTCTGTCTTTTCGGGGTAATATTATGAGTTTATTCGAGTCGATTACCAAAAGATATTGGAGTCTTAAAGCAAGATGGAGTGGTTAAAATTGATTGAACTGATTGTTGATTTATTGATAAACAAACTTCGATGAGGGAACAGGTACTAGTAGAGGTGCCTCACAGACGAACTTATGGTATTTTTGGAGGAAACTGTGATCAGAATCTAACTACCACGATTTTGTTCATATTAGTCACTGTTAATATTATCTATCATTTGATGATGGTAAACATTCTAATATTTACAGTCACCCACACAAAACAAGACATTTTGATCCGGAGACGATATAGAAATATCTAATAAATAGTTATCATTTCATGAAAGATATCAAACAATTTGAATTATGAAATGAGGACGGAGCTAATACCTTCCGTTAAATTTATGTTTTTTCGAGGAAATATTTAACATTTTGGATTGATTGGAGTTGATTACCAAAAGATATTGGAGTCTTAATGAGGTCCAGCTTCCGCCTCTTAATAAAAAAATAAATATCAATCTAATAAAAACAAATCAAATCTAGTATGTGATTGCTGTGTTTACCAATAAACACACCTCGGCAAGGCGAAAGTAACTGGGAAAAAATGTCTCATAGACGAGACCTGATGCTATTCTTCGTAGAAAGTGTGATCAGCATTGTGCTCGAACTACCTCATTTTCCCTCTATCGGCTACTCATTTTAAAATCCTAGGGTGCTATGAAACACCTCTTAACAATGGTTCTCATCCTGGTGAAGTCCATAAATGTTCTGTCCAACAGAAAGTTAGTGTGCAAAAGCAAGATGGACTCATCAAAATTGATTGAACTGATTGTTGATTAATCGATAAACAAACTTCGATGAGGAAACAAGTACTGATAGTGGTGCCTCATAGGCGAACTTTTGGTATTTTTGGTAAAAAGTGTGGTCATAATTGTGCTATAACTACCACGATTGTGCTCATATGAGTTAATTTTAGTATTATCTATAATCCGATCATGCTAAACATTTTAATATTGACAGTCTCCTGCACAAAACAAGACATTTTGACCCGGAGACGATATAGAAATATCTAATAAATAGTTATTATTTCATTATATAAATTATTTTATTTCATTTTATAAAGATTTGAATCTCTTAAACAGCAGAAAATATTTGATCAGTCAACGTTTCGCCAATTCGGTCATTATTAGAAGTGAAAAAAAAAAAAAAACAAACAACATAATATCATACAAATGGGGACCAATATAGCACATCTTACATCAGCATTCTCAAATAATATCAACTACAGATAATACATCATCTCAAAACAGTATTATATACAAATATTTACTAATAAAATTTTTTTTATTTCTAAAATCATTAAAAATTGACTAAAATCAATAAAGTAACAGGCAAAACCAATTATAAAAACAAAAAAATAATATCTAAAATTGGTTAAAATATACTAAAAAATATAAAGCTATGTTAAAAATTAGAGATCGAAGTCTATGCAGTAAAAGACCTACTCAAAGGATATTATCAATAATGTAAAAGAAAATGATGGATTCGGTCAAACATTAAGCATGTTATTATTGTCGAATTGTATTTTGCCGTTAGAAGTTGATGAGAAATAACTAAAAATCAATAAAAACCGCTAAAATTACTAAAAACCACTAAAATTATGGGACTTCAAGTTATGAATAATGTAAATATTTGGAATTTTAAAGGGGTAAAGTGTGATCAGAATTGTGCTCCAACTGCCACGATTATGCTCATATTAGTTACTGTTAATATTATCTATCATCCGATGATGGCAAACATTCTAATATTCAAAATTATCTTAAATTCTAATTCTAAATTATCAAAAAAAAACAACAATATAATATCATACAAATGGGGACCAAATATAGCACATCTTACATCAACATTCTCAAATAATATCAACTCTAGATAATAAATCATCTCAAAACAGATTTATATACAAATATTTGCTAATAAAACGTTTTATTTTATTTCTAAAAATCATTAAAATTGACTAAAATCAATAAAGTAACATGTAAAATCAATTATAAAAACAAAAAATAATATCCAAAATTGGTTAAAATATACTAAAAAATATAAAGCTATGTTAAAAATTAGAGGTAAAAGACCAGTAAAGCAGTAAAAGACCTACTCAAAAGATATTATCAATGAATTGAAAGAAAATGATGGATTCGGTTAAACATTAAGCATAATATTATTGCCGGAGTGTATTTTGCCATTAGAAGCTGATAAGAAATGACTAAAATCAATAAAAACCACTAAAATTACTAAAAACCACTAAAATTATGGGACTTCAAGTTATGAAAAATGTAAATATTTAGAGTTGATCAAGGGGTACGCAGACGAGAGACCTCTACGTGCTGAGTAAAATGAATGGTTGGAACCGTAGGAGAAGAAGTCCAGGTGAGAAGAGGAGATTTTTTCAAATTTTTTCTAGTGATTCTGGATGATCATATGAGGCCGGAGGAGTTCGGTTATTCTCGAATCGGGAGCATCCTAAGGCGGATTAGGGAGATCGAGGTGGGGGGCCCGAGGAAAAACGAGGACGAACGAGCGTCACCGAGGACAATGATCGGGGCCCGGCCGCTCTGCTCCGAGGGTATCCGAGAGTAGCCGAAAGGAGCCGATGATATCGCAAGGTCTGATACGAGTGCAATTAGGAACCAGGGTAGTTAATTATAATTAAATCAAGTTCAGAAAAGGGGAAAAACAATTTAGGAAAGGCAAAAAAATCAGTTGAGAAGACTATATTTACATAAAATTTAAATATTGGGAAGGTTAAAGAAAACGTAAACAAATAGGTGGGTAAACGTAAACATTGGGAAGGTTGCATAAATCATAGACATTGAGGACATTATGTAAACTCGCCAGGAAAATCCCCTACTGGAGTAAGGTGCTGCGCCCTAGCGGACAGAAAATGTATAAACATTGAGAAGGTTATAGAAAATTTAATAAAGAAATAGATAGGTAAAGGTAAAAATTTGGAAAAATTGCATAAAATGTAAACATTGAGAACTGAAAAAGGTATAAAACTTTAGCTAATAATAATGACGTCATCTATCCAGATATTATGAAATGATTAAAAGGCTCTTTATCATTGTTTGTAAATGATAAAAAACTTTAAGGATTTAATATTTAATTCTTTTACGGCGTTTTAATAGTTTATACTAGAGAATAAAAATACATATAAGATTAAAAAGTTGTTTTGTTTATGTTTCAGCGAGATGAGTAATGATAGAGGATTAACAGTTCAAAGTCCATTGTTAACTTTTAAAGGAAGGATTAAGAGATAGAGCATTATTGCGAAAGCTAAATTTGTTTACTTTTTAGCGGAAGTCCTAAATCATTCTTTATGTTTTGGTATCAACAGCTCAAAGTCCAAAAGCCCTTAAGGGATTAAGAAATAGTATTAATTAATATTCATTAATTAAAATTTACTGCGACATGTTCGCAGTTATTAATACCGACTCGTGTACTTTGAAAATATTTCAAAGCTATGAAAAGGTGCAACCTCTTTGGCCAACGTGATACCATCGTTTCGATTTGTTAATATATTTTAAAGATTAAAAGTTCGATAGGAACTTAATGGATTAAAAGTTAATCCTTTTAAGACCATTATTTAACTATGAGAGAATAAAAATACGTAGAACATTGACAAGTTAATCCTTTTAAGACCATTACTTATACTATCAGCCATTAAAAATACATAGTACATTGAAAAGTTGTTTTGTTTATGTTTCAGCGAGATAAGAAAGGTTTGGGATTAAGAGCTCAAAGTCCAAAAGCAGTTATAGGATTAAGAAACTATGCTATTTATTTATATGTTAGAGATAAACAGTTCAAGGTCCATATTTGTATTTCACCTGGACATAATCCAACTTGTCTATACAAGATGCAACCTGTTTACATGTTGATACAGCTACATATTGTAAAGGTTATGTAAACATTGAGAAGGTTGCACAAACACGAAAACAATGTAAAGGTTATGTAACCTTTGAGAAGGTTACAGAGTATAAAGTGGGCACCGGACCCTTCATTGTATAGGTTATGACTATATAACCATAGAGGAGGTTACAGACTATAAAGTGGATACCTGACCCTTCGTCGTATAGGTTATGATTATATAACCATTGGGGAGGTTGCGTACTATAAAGTGAGTATCTGACCATATAACAAAACCTCAAATCTCTCAAACAGTAGAAAAACAAAATGGCGGTGTAAGAAAAATAAAATGGCGATGTATAAAAAACAAAATGGCGGTCGGGTACACTCATGCTCTATAAGAGGGGTACTTGACCCTTCAACAAAACCTCAAGTCTCTCAAACTGTAGAAAAACAAAATGGTGGTGTAAGAAAAACAAAATGGCGGCCGGGTACACTCATGCTCTATAAGGTAGGTACCTAACCCTTCAACAAAACCTCAAGTCCCTCAAACAGTAGAACAACAAAATGGTGGCATAAGAAAAACAAAATGGCGATGTATAAAAAACAAAATGGCGGTCGGGCACACTCATGCTCTATAAGGTTGGTGTCTAACCCTTCAACAAAACCTCAAGTCCCTCAAACAGTAGAAAAACAAAATGGTGGTGTAAGAAAAACAAAATGGCGGCCGGGTACACTCATGCTCTATAAGGTAGGTACCTAACCCTTCAACAAAACCTCAAGTCCCTCAAACAGTAGAAAAACAAAATGGTGGTGTAAGAAAAACAAAATGGCGGCCGGGTACACTCATGCTCTATAAGGTGGGTACCTAACCCTTCAATGGGTGGAGGGGGTAAATCTTGTGGGCGGAGCATAAGTCAGGAGGTTCCATGGGTCACGTGACTGGATCACGTGACTAAAACATGTGGGCGGAGCATAGACCAGGATGCGCTGCGGGTCACGTGACTAAAAAGGGGCGGGGCTTAACGGTCACGTGACCAAAAAGGGGCGTGGCCTAGCAGTTAAGGTTAGGTCGAGGGGGGACCACGTGGTGGTTAAGGTAGGGTCGAGGCAAGACCACGTGGCAGTTAAGGTTAGGTCGAGGCAAAAATTCAAATTCAAATTTCCCGCCATAGGTCACGTGACCAAAATGCTGGCTTCTGATTGGCTGCTCCTATCGGTGTGCCAGCTCGCCTGTTTCTACACGACCTCGTCCTCAAGGAGGACAGAATAAAGTATAATGTGAAGAGGCAGGGGCTCGACGCGATACCGGAGGGACTCCGTACCAGAATCGGCGAGAACCCCAACCAATGGAAGAAGATATTGAGGGAGGATACCATCGAGGAGTGGAATGGACGGTGGGTAGGGAGTCAGAAGGGAGCTACCCTAAGGAAGTTCTTCCCCACCGTCCAAGAAAGGCTGAAGGCAAGATGGGTCCTCCCTGATTACTGGGTCTCGCAGATGCTGACAGGGCATGGAGGTTTCCGGGGGAAACTACAGGAACATGGAAAGGACATAGACCCCCGGTGCCTCACCTGTGGAGTCCCTGAGACTGCAGAGCACGTGATCGTGTCCTGCACCGCAGTAGAAGGACACCGAGCCAGGTTGTCGAGAAGTACCGGGATCTTCGCCCTCGCCGAGTCGGACTTCCCCCGTCTGATGGAGGAACAGGTGTACCCCTTCTTCAAGGACTTCGTGTACGGGTGGAAGGAGGTTGTGGGTCCTGAGCACTTTACCTTGGGAAGGGCCAGACCACCCGACTTCGGCGAGCCTCATGATGGTTGATGCACCCTGGAGGAGATGGGATCCGGACGGATGCAGCGGACCGGGAAGGCTGGACCAGCTTCCGGACGGATGCAGCTTGAGACAGAATCCGGACGGATGCAGTGGACCAGGAGGGCTGGACCGGTATCCGGGCGGATCCGGACAGATGGAGAGCGCCAGGATGGCTAGCCACGCCGCCCGGCAGAGGATAAGGTGCAGCCCTAAGGTACGCAACCGCGCACCGGGCTGCTCCACAGTAGCGGATAATAAGGTGCAGCCCTAAGGTGTGCACGCGCACCGGGCTGCACCATAGTAGCAGGATTCATTGTCCCCATAAATAAATGTAAAATAAGATATTAAATAAATGAGCAGTTTATTGGTGGTAGTGGCATACGCTTACCCCAGCGTAATACCCCACTGCCGCCACGACCCCGTATGACCGAAAGGTCGGGAAGGGGGAATAAAAAAAAAAAAAAAAAAAAAAAAAAAAAAAGTATCCACCTGTAGGTCGCTTAACGGTGCGCTAGGTGTCGTCGTCTCTTCTTGCTTCCCGGTTGGAGGGTGGCGATCTTATTTCGTAGTTTGACACACTACACATGCCCTTAACACCTTATCTATTGTCTTTCGCATTTTCTCCCAGAAGTACTTCCTTTTCAATGCTTGCAGGGTCTCGTTTACTCCTCGGTGATTCGTCTTCCCCTGGTGATACGCCAGAGTAACCTCCTCCTGCCGTTCCGGGTCTCTTATCGTTTCCACCATGAGTTTGCATCTGAAGAACGTCCTATCGATTCCGATTTTCTCGGTCTGCCATAAGCGCTTTATCTTCTCCCAGACCGATACGTTACCTCCATACAAGTAATGGGTGATTCCTGATCTGGACGCGTCTTTCAGGGCCCTGCAAATCTGCTCCTCTCTTACTCCTGGATGTGACCATTATACTTGCCATATCTCGAGTAATCTACCTTCATCAATCCCGACGTCCGGGTTTTCCAGATAATCTGACGTTTCTTGTCATTGACGATTTCCTCCCTCTCCTCCATATCCGTTGGCCTGTCTTCTGTAGCACATTCGTCCCCCGTCGACATCCTTTCTTCTTCTGCTTCCCCTGATTCTGGTTCTCCTTCACCCTCAGGCGTCCATTCCCTTAAGAATCTCTGTATCTCTCCGGAATGTTCCCCTCTTTCGGTCTCTATCGCGTTGACCTGCAGCGCTCGAGATAGCCAATCTGCCACAATATTCTCTCTTCCTGGTTTATAAGCCACCTCCATGTTATATTGGCTCAAAAACTCTTTCCAGCGGGTAACTCTCGCCGATGATTCCTTGAGCTTTCCTATCCACAATAAGGGTCGATGATCCGTTTGGACCTTAAATCTCCGCCCGAACACATACGGCCTAAAGTGCTCGACCGCCCACACAATACCCAACAGTTCGCGTTCTAACGCGCTATAACGCGCTTCCGTCTCCGTGAGGCGTCTGCTGGCATACGCCACGGGTTGTTCACCCTGTTTTCCGTCCTGCGACAAAACCGCCCCCAACGCGTATTCGCTCGCGTCTGTGGTGATGGTGAATGGTTTACCAAAATCGGGGAAAGCAAGTACCGGTTCTTCCTGTAATCGCGCCATACACTTTCGAATATTACCCTCAATCACAGGAGTTATCACAACTTTGCTCCCTTTCTTCAGAAGGTTATTAAGGGGTACTAGGTATTCCGCCATCTCCGGGACGAATCGTCGATAATAATTTAGCGTTCCCAGCAACCTCCTTATTCCTTTCACGTCCGTTGGGATTGCCATCTTTTGGATAGCCTCAACCTTCCGCGCATCGGGTCGTACTCCTTCCTTTGATATAGTATGCCCCAGGAAGTTGATCTGGTCTTGCCCCAGGATCGATTTCTCTACGGACAGCTTTAGCCCGAATTGTCTCAGCCGGTCGAAGACACATCTTAGATCCGCAATATGTTGCGCTTCATTCTTACTGAAGATCAGCAGGTCATCCATGTACACCTGGCAGACCGATTCGTCCAGTCCCCGCAAAAACTCGTCCATGAGTCTCTGAAACGTTATGGGCGCGTTTTTCAACCCAAACGGCATCCGGGTAAATTCGAAGTGACCCCTCTCGAATGTAAAAGCCGTCTTATGCTGATCCCTCGGGTGCATTTTTATCTGGTGGTACCCTGCTTTTAAGTCCAGCGTGCTAAACACAGCCGCTCCTCATAGCCTATCCAAGATATCCTCGAACCTCGGTATCGGGTATTTCTCATCCAGAGTGTTCTCGTTTAGTTTCCTAAAATCTACCACGACCCTATACTTCTCCCGCTTGCCGTTTACCGAACTCTTCTTCTTCACTGCCCAGAGGGGGCTATTGTATGGCGACGTGCTGTCAGTAATAATGCCTTGCTTCTTCAAACTCTCCAGCTCTTCCCGGATATGTTGTCGTAGAGCTTGCGGGTACCTTCTCTCCTTAACGTACGTCACCCTATCCTGTTTCAACGGGATTTCGTGTACCGTTTCCCCCGTTACACTCAATATCTCTCCCTCTTGAAAAAAAAACATCCGAGTACTCACCACGTAACGCCTGTCTCCAGTCTTCCCGATTAATTGTCCCGACTCTAATTTTATCCTTTCTCAGGACCCTCTTACACCTGTATTTCTTCGTTCCTATCTTAATAATCCAATTCCCGTCCTTATTTCTTATCCGCGCTCCCATTTTCTCCAACAGGTCGCAGCCAATTATCCCCCCATATTCCCGAGGCATATTCTCCACTACGTGCACCCTCAACCTTCCTCCCTCGGTTCCCCATTTATTTAAATCTATCCCCACTTCCCCTTCTATTTTACATGGACCATTCAAGGTGATTAATCTACATCCACCTAGCTGCACCTGGGGTATCCTCTCTCCCTCACACAACGCCTCTATCGCACTCCGACACATTATCGTGTTTGAACTGCCTGTATCCACCAAGCATCGTACTCCTCTCGCAACTCTGATAATAGGCAACCCACCACACTCACTCTCTATATTATGCACTACTGCGTGGTTGCCTCTCTGCTCGCACTTTCCTCATTCGTTGTCTCTCGATATCCTCTCCTCCGTTGCTCTTCGTCCTCCGCTCCTTCGGCCACTCCTTCCTCCTCCAGCTCCTCTGTTTCCTGGTTCGATCTCCTCTTCTTCTGTCTCCGAAGTTTCCGATGACCCTATTGACTCTGATGGTGGTCTGCTCCTTTTCCACATCCTCTGCGCATTCACCTCCATAGGTTCCACTCGATTCGCTTCTCCGCGTCTACTCATGTAGGGACACTGCCTGGCAATGTGTCCCTCAGTGCCGCATTCAAAACATCTCGTTCGGGGGCACTGGGCTACCAGATGTCCCGTCCTCCCGCATCCATGACACTTCCTGTCTTCCCTTTTCGAGATCCTCTTCTCCGTTCCTTGCCTCCTTTCTCGTGCCATCGTTCTCTCCCTTCCGCCGAACTCCGTCTCTCTTCTTCTTCCTATATCCGGCCTAGGCTTGCTCCTACCTGTCTCGGGCCTCCTATATGTTACTCTACTCCATCCCATTTCCACTTCCTCTCCGAATCTGGCCTCTTCGTCCCTGGCGCTGGCGTCTACCATCTCCTGGGCACACTCGATGAATGTTTTGTCCCTAGACAGCCCCTCCTTCTTTCCCGTGTCTCTTGCTAGCTGCACTTTCAGTATGGTTGACAAAAACGCCATCCTGCCCTCCACCTCGGCTGCGTTCAGGGTTTCCCTCATCTTCTCGGTAATTTTGTTATATCGGGCTAATAGCGTTCCCGCATACTGCCCATTTGTCTGGTACGGTTTTTTCGTCTCCCTGAACATCCGAAAAATATCTTCTTCTGGGGCCCACCGGCCTCCCCCAAATGCTTTCTTCAGCCTGTCCTTCACTATGATCCATGGCGTATCTTCGTCCGCCTGGATCAGATTTAATATGTTCCTTTGACTCGGCATACTAACGTTGCTCTCAATGCGTTCGTATCCATCGGGTCTACAAGGTCTTCCGCCAACTTCGCCTCTATGCGTGTCATCTCACGGTCGCCTCCTTTGAGAAAATGGTTTAGTTCTCCGATTTCCCCGTTGAATCTTTCTAGATCCGTGATTGCTTTTCTTAGGTCCTGCGAGGTCGCCGTCTTTATCTTTAGCCATTCCAAGGCGTTCGCTTGTGCTGCTGCTAAGTTCGCGTGCGCCGCCGCTATGGTTTTCGTTGGCAGCGCCGGGATATCCTGTGGTAGTATTAAGGTTGCCGGCCGCACTATCTCATCAGGCATTCTGTGACCTTCTCACTTGTCCTGGTCAATTAAAAAAAAAACAGACGCGCGCAGCGAGACGAAAAGAGAAGACGCTAAGAGAGAAAAAGCAGAGAGAATAAAAAAAAAGCTTTCTACTCCTAGTATAACCTCCCGGGTTTCGGCACCACTTGTGTTCGTCCCGGTAACTTAGAATAAAAAAAAGGGGAAAAAGGGAACGTAACGACACACACACTTGTTGAGAAAAGACTGGCTTTATTGCCTCAGTAATCCTCTATATATAGTCTTAGAGAGTGTTTACATCTTAGAGTTGGGATTAAGTTGTATACAGTTACACTGTGTACCTTAACTTATATATATATATATATATATATATATATATATATATATATATATATATATATATATATATATATATATATATTAAACATCAAACTATAATTCTTAAATGTATTAGTTTGGATACTAAATTTTATGTTTGTTTCGTATAAATTTTACAAGATTAAATTTTATGTTTGTATAATTCAGATTCTCATTATAACTTTATTTTGTATAAGTGTTACATTATTAATAAAAATTAAATAAAAATAAAAATTAGAAAAAAAAATGGTAATTATTGGGACCGGTCACTCCCTTATCTAAAGGTGCGTGGCCTCACATTGTTGACATTGAGGTTACGTCCCCACCATATTCCCTTATACGTTCATTCCCATATACACTTATACATATATATATATATATATATATATATATATATATATATATATATATATATATATAAGTTAAGTTGGGACTTACATTAGTATAGCCACTAATTCTAAACTAGCATTGTAAACACTGTAAATAGTATATATAGAGGATTAGAATCTGAATAAAGTTAGTGTTTAATCAGCCTTCATGCGTGTTCTTATTCTCCCAATTTCTTCTTTTTTTTTATGTTTTGCGTGGCGAAGCTCTTAAGTGGTGCCGAAACCCGGGAACTTTTTTAGCAGTTCATAGTGAGAATTTTTTTTCTTTTCCTTTTTTTTACGGAAGTATATTTTGATTTTGGTACGTACCAATTTTTATTTTTTATTTTTTTTCTTGTATCGCATTTGGAAGAATAGAAGTGTACCATTATGAATGAACAAGGACAGAGAGAAATCCTCAGGCCAGCAACGTTAACACTGGAGCCTTCACAGCCGGAACCGGTGAATCCCGAATTCCCGCCACTGTCATCGACAACCCTAACAATGGCGCGGGCGGACTTAACTGCGCAGGAAGCAAATAGAATCGCACAGGAAACAAACGAATTAGAGAAAATGAAGTTGAAAAAGGCGAATGCACAAGACATCAGAAGGGAAATTTCGGATTTAGAGAAATTCAACGGAGAAGTGGGTGAATTGAATCATTTCCTCAAAGGTGGGGACGGAATTATGAGCAGCATACAATCTCAGGTAGCTGTGGACCTGCTCGAGGAGTCAGATGCCAAAAGATTACGGGTGGCCCTAGCACGTCGGGTCAGAAGGAGCGTCCTAAACCTGATCCAGGCGGATGAGGACACCTCGTGGCAGATAATCAAGGAAAGATTGAAAAAAACCTATGGAGGGGGGCGATGGGCCCCAGAGGAAGATATGCTCCAAATGTTCAGGGATATGAAAAAAATGAACCAGACAAACGGTCAATACGCTGCAGGCCTACTCGTGAAGCTAAACAAGATAAACGAGAAATTGCGAGAGGTAATGGACACAAGCGCAGTCGAGGCGTGGATGATATTTATGACCACGGTCCTGAAGGTACAATTAGCCAGAGATACGGGGAGGAAGGACGGTCTACCCAGAGACAAATCATTCATTGAATGTGCACAGGAAATGGTGGACGCGAGTGCCCGCGATGAAGAAGAGAGAGAAGAGTTCGAACCAGGGTGGAGTAAAGTGTCTTACCGAAGGAACGAGGCAGGAAAGAATAGAGTAAGACAGGACCTAGGAAGAAGGAGAGAGGGAGAGTTTGGGAGAAGAGAAAAAGGACCAAGAGAAAGAAGGCAATTTGTAGATAGGAGGAGTGGCAGAAGAGAGGAAAGGAAGTGCCATGAATGTGGCAAGACAGGGCACTTGGTAGCTCAGTGCCCGCGTACGCGGTGTTTTGAATGCCATAACGAGGGACATATGGCCAGACAATGCCCATATATACGGCGCAGGGAGCACGACCGAGGAGAACCGATGGAGGTCAACGCTCAAAGGATGTGGCGGAGGAGCAGAATACCGTCGGAATCGGCTAGATCTTCAGAGACTTCAGGGTCCGAGACGGAGAGCAGCGAACCCGGCGGTAGAGGAACCCCTGGAGGAAGGAGCAAGCAGCGGAGTGCAGGACGGCGAATAGAGCAGGTAAAGAGAGAATGAGGATCGTGTGAACGGAGGGGCAACCTTTTTTGTGTAAATAGCGTGGTAAAGAAGTGTGATCGGTTGCCTGTTATAGAGTTTTGTAAAGGGTGGAAGTGTTTGGTGGATACAGGAAGTTCCTGTACATTAGTGAGTAGCGATAAGTTGGAGGTGCTATTTAAAGGAAAGGTTAAGCCAGACGTGAGACCATGCCAATGTAAAGTAGTCACTTTGAGTGGGCCCTGTATGATAGAGGGAGAAATAGATCTAGCCTTAGACAAGTGGGGAAAGAAGGGAGAGGTGATGACGTTGCATGTGGTAGAAATCATGCCGCGCGAGTATGGGGGAATTTTGGGGTGTGACTTGTTTAGCAAATTAGGCGCGAATATCCGGAGTTCAGGAGGCCGATGGGCAATTAAGATCGGGAGAAAGAAGTATGAAACGGTACAAGACGGGAAAGGGAGCGTTAGATGTGTCGGGGTAATCAACAAAGGGGCGGATTGGAGACAAGGTATAAGGGAGGAGTTCGTCGACATTTTTTTTCGCGAAGGAGACCCATTGAGTGCGACGGGGGAAACTCTACACGAAATTAATTTGAAGTCGGATAAGGTTACCTACGTGAAGGAACGGAGATACCCACAGGCATTGAGGGGACACATTCGCGAGGAAATCGAGGAGCTAAAACGTCAAAGGATCATCGTGGATAGTACCTCTCCTTTTAATAGTCCACTATGGGCAGTTAAGAAGAAGCTCGTTGAGGGAGAAACAAAGGAGCGTTATAGGGTCGTTGTAGACTTTCGGCAATTAAATGAGAACACGCTCGATGAAAAGTACCCCATTCCTAGATTGGAGGACATCTTGGATAGACTGGGTGGAGCAGCAGTGTTTAGTACACTCGATCTGAAATCAGGGTACCATCAAATTCGCATGCACCCTAGAGACCAGGCCAAAACAGCGTTCACTTTCGAAAGGGGGCATTATGAATTTACCCGTATGCCGTTCGGCTTAAAGAATGCACCTATAACGTTCCAAAGATTGATGGACGAATTTTTGCGTGGTCTGGATGAAAACATGTGTCAGGTATACATGGATGACCTCCTGGTTTTTAGTAAGACAGAGGCGAGTCATATAGAGGATCTGCGACAAGTCTTCACTAGAATACGACAGTTTGGGCTGAAACTATCGCAGGAAAAATCGACATTGGGTCAAAAACAGATTAATTTTCTGGGACATGTGATTTCTGCGGAAGGAGCACGACCAGACGGGAAGAAAGTAGAGGCAATTGGAAAAATGGCAATGCCTAGCGATGTGAAGGGGATCAGGAGACTGTTGGGAACTTTAAACTACTACCGTCGATTTGTTCCGGAGATGGCTGAAAATCTGGTACCTCTGAACGAACTGTTGCGGAAGGGACGCACGGTTAGGATTACGCCAGAGATCGAGGCGAATATTAGAAAATGCATGTTGTGGTTACAAACGGAGCCAGTCCTCGCATTCCCAGACTTTTCCAAACCATTTTCAATCACCACAGATGCCAGCGAATATGCACTGGGGTCGGTTCTATCGCAGGAAGGTGAGAGTGGGGAAAGACCTGTGGCTTATGCTAGCAGGAGGCTTACGGACGCGGAAGCCCGGTATAGCGCACTGGAACGAGAATTGCTAGGAATTGTATGGGCAGTGCAACACTTTCGGCCGTATATATTCGGTAGAAAGTTTAAAGTACATACGGATCATCGTCCGCTGTTGTGGGTGGGCAATCTGAAGGAGACCTCAGCTAGAGTCACACGGTGGAAGGAGATTCTAAGCCAATACAATCTGGAAGTAGTTTATAAACCAGGTAAAGATAATGTTGTAGCTGACTGGTTATCTCGCGCGTTACAGGTAAATATGGTGGAAACAGAGGTTGGGGAAGCATCAGGGGACTTACAAAGGTTCGTGCGGGAATGGACGCCAGACGGGGAAGGAGAACGCGGGACCGACCGTCAAAGCAATGGGGACCCCTCGGATGACGAGTCAGCCGACGAGAGACCAGCAGAGATGGAGGAGCTGGACGACATAATTAATGACAAGGCTCGACAGATCATATGGAAAACGAGGACTACGGGACTTGTAAAAATGGATTTTTCCAAATATGAAAGACATACCATTGTCACTATTTGGTCTCAACCGGGAGTCAAGGAGGAGCAAATCTGCCGAGTGTTGAAAGACGCATCGAAGGTAGGCGCGACCCACTATTTATATGTCGGTAACGCAACGGTGTGGGATAAGATCCGTAACTTGTGGAAGAATGAAAAAATAGGGATAGACAGATCCTTTATCCGATGCCGCTATATTGTGGAGACCATCCGCGATCCCGAACAGCAAAAAGACGTGACGATCGCTTACCACCAAGGGAAGACAAACCACCGCGGAATCAACGAGACGTTGGCGTCATTGAAAAGAAGGTATTATTGGATAGGGATGCGGAAGACGGTAGAAGAGGTTATGAGGAACTGCCAGATTTGCCACACGGCTAAATATGACCGGCACCCCCCCGTAGGATTACGAACCGAGACGAGGACGCCTACGGTACCGTTAACGGACCTTCAAGTGGATACGTTTACGTGGAGAGGATTTAAATGGGTGACAGTAGTGGACATCTTTAGCAAAACAGCAATGGCCCACCCGGTGAAGGAGAAATCGGCGGCAGCGGTTAGTAGCGCCCTCCAAACATGGTTCCAGTTTTACGGAGTGCCAGAGAGGATCACCTCGGACGGCGGTAAGGAATTTGACAACGCCCAATTGCGACAGGAGACGAAAAGGCTGGGAATTTCATGGCACTGGAACACGGCCGGACATCCAAAAAGTAGGGGGGGGATTGAACGGCTCCATAACACCCTGGGTGAACATCTCCGGGTATTCCACGCAGATAAGGGGTTGGAAGCAGATGAGGCGATGCCCCGAGCCATAGCAGCGTATAACCATTCTATACACATGGCTACTGGGTTTTCCCCTTTCGAGGCCCTTTTTGGTTTACGCTCACGAAGGAGGGACGAGCGAGATACGGCTCTGGATGAGGACATGGCGGAAAAACTAGCCACGAATAGAGTGGAACTCGAGAGAATGTGGGAGAAAGCGCATGGGCGAATGGTCGCGGAAAAAAGTAAGAGAGTAGCGCGGGGGAACGAAGGTGTAAGGGATATTATGGGCAATATTAAGATAGGCACTATTGTTTATAGAAAAATAATGTCAAATCGTGCAAAGGAAGTTCTCAGGTATGAGGGTCCATTCAAGGTGATTACGATTAGGGAACATAATATTGTCACTATTCAGAGTCTGGCGGAACCCAGGAAACGGAGGACGGTACATATTGAGCAACTTAAGGTTCCAGTAGGGGAACTCAGACCATAAATGTGTATTATACGTTTTTCTAGAATAAAAAGTGTATTTTTTAGTTTTTGTAAATAGAGTCTCGATGAATTACCTTAGTTTATACTTTGTGTACTATGTGAAGCAGACTGAGTAGTATTAAGTTAGTTTTGTATATAGACTAAGCTGTAGTTTTAGTTATTTATTTTGTTTCCAGTTTATTTTTGTTGTACAATTGTTTATTTTTGTTTTTGTTTGAGTTTACGAGGATGTTCGTAAACTGGCAGGGGGGAGTTAAGTTGGGACTTACATTAGTATAGCCACTAATTCTAAACTAGCATTGTAAACACTGTAAATAGTATATATAGAGGATTAGAATCTGAATAAAGTTAGTGTTTAATCAGCCTTCATGCGTGTTCTTATTCTCCCAATTTCTTCTTTTTTTTTATGTTTTGCGTGGCGAAGCTCTTAAGTTATATATATATATATATATATATATATATATATATATATATATATATATATATATATACACACATATACACTTCTTTCTTGTAAATAATTACTGAAATATACTTAATTTTTACGTAATTTCAATTATTACTGCTTTAAATACAGCAGACGATTTCCGCTCGCTACGCTCGCTCAAGAGATAAACAAACCCCAAAAGTTCCTTTTTAGTTGAGATCGGGTCCTTACCGTAATTTCATTTATAACTGCTTTAAATAGATCGCAGCTGACGATTTCCGCTCGCTACGCTCGCTCAAGAGATAAACAAACCCCAAAAGTTCCTTTTCAGTTGATGTCGAGTCCACACCGTAATTTAAATTATCTCTCCTTTAAATTATTACTTAAACTTCCCCAGATCACCGGAAGTCGACAGCACTAACAATTTTAAATATGTAATTAAGGCAGTAATAATTTTAATGATTGCAATGAATACGCGGTTTTCAAAAACCAGGACAAAGGGGAAGAATGGTGGCGGCAACTGGTGACAGGTGGGGCTATAACCTTACTGAGGCCACGCCCCTATTGATAAGGGAGTGACAGGTCCCAATAACTACCAAAAAACTCTTCGTTGTACCTTCACCTTGGCGTGGTGAAGAGGCTTAAGGCTTAATGCCGAACTAAAAAAGGTATAAAACTTTGGCTAAAAATAATATTGTCATTACCTTTCCTGATATCATGAAAGTATTGAGAGTTCAAAGTCCATTGTTTGCTTTCAAAGGAAGGATTAAGAGATTAAGCATTATTGCGAAAGCTAAATTTGTTTACTACTTAGCTGAAGGATTAATAAGTCCTATATTATTCTTAATGTTTTAGGGGTTAAGATTTCAAAGTCCAAAAGCAGTTATAGGATTAATAAGCTCTACATATTAACATTTCACCTGGACATCATCCAACTTGCTTATACATGATCCAACATGTTTACATTTAACTAAGTTAAATGTTGTAAAGGTTATGTATACATTGAGAAGATTTTGTAATCGTTGGGAAGGTTACAGATTATAAAAAAGGTACCTGATCCTTCGTCGGATAGGTTAAGGTTAAATAACCTAGGTGAAGATTACATATTATAAGGGGAGTACCTGGCCCTTTGACAAAACCCTAATTCTCTCAAATTGCAGGGGTGGAGATGGCGGTGTGAGGAAAACAAAATGGCGGCCGGATACACTCATTCTCTATAAGGTGGGTACCTGACACTTCAATTGGTGGAGGGGATAGACCTTGTGGGCGGAGCATAGCCTAGGAGGCGCTTTGGGTCACGTGACTGGATCACGTGGCTAAACGGGGGGCGGGGCCTAAGGGTCACGTGACTAAAAAGAGGCGTGGCCTAATAGTTAAGGTTAGGTCGAGGTGGGACCACGTGGTGGTTAAGGTAGGGTCAAGGCAAGACCACGTGACACTTAAGGTTAGCGGTGGAGGGGATGGAGCAAATAGTGTGCCAGCTCCTCTAAAATCCCTCTACTATTGTAATCAAATGCACAGTGAATAAATAAAAAGATGTACCGAAGCCTATGAAATGTTTTTTCTTACAGCTTCATAATTTTTGTTGCCCCTGGCTGAGGAAATGTTTCCTACGAAGAAGGTGCCACTTCACTGTTAATGCTCGTAACTTAAGCTCAGATGTGGGATAATTTTCTTCAGCGTTTGAATCCTCAAGTTTGATTGCTACACCGTTCATGCACGATTTGTCAGCACAAATTAGCAAAGGACAGAGTTTTTCATTCTGGTTTTACGACAGCAACAACTCTTCTTGCACTTGCAGAAGAATTTGCGTATATGCAGCTGGGGAGCGGGATCCATGGTTGTGGTTATTGGGGTAAACTCTTGACGTTCGACCTTCCATTCCTAATCTGACGGATTCATCACTGCACCAAACTACTTATGGACTTGATGGGAACACCTTCGAGCATGGTGGCACGCAGCGTCCTCTTTAGGTGATAGTCGAGCGAGGTTTTTTTGGCGTTGACTATAGAAGAGATAAACATCTTGGAGCGGAGGTGATCGAAGGTTTCAATTTGATTGTAGCCTCCGTATAGATCTAAAAATCATTTTATACCTCCCGATGAAATCACTTCTTCAGTGAAATCTTGCCGAAGGAAAACCTAACTAGATCAGCAATTGTACTCAACTCGTTACCGAATTTGGTTTTGCTATAGCCAAATGGTGGCGAAGTTGTGTCGCACCTGGTGCGACATGAGTAAACAGTACGGTTCTAGGTGACAATTAAGAGTGCCGGTGGTTGACAAGGTCATGAAGTAGTGGCAGCAGCCATCTTCATCTTTTCTAATCTTCTGTAGGGTAGAGGTTTGTTACATCAGCGTTTAATTTGTTCAGTAAAATGAGCAGGCCCATATCTTCATCTGCGATAACGACTAGATCTGATGATGAGCTTTCTGATAATGCCAACAGAATAATTTCCTGGTCAGCTTCTTCGTTAAACTACACTGAAGCGCTCTGCCCCTATATATATATATTGTAATATCTTAAAAAGACCCTTACTTTTTTAATTATTAAATACTGTATAATAGCTTTTAAAAGGCCTTTCTTTTATTTTATTATCAAATAATATGTAATATGTTTTAAAAAGGCTCTCCTTTTTATTATCTACTTTAATTTAAAAAAATATTATAACAGGCTAATCAGCCAAAAAGACCACTAAACAGCTATGAGGCAACTGGAGCGCTGTCCCAGCTGGGCCGCACGTCTTTACTGAACAGTGGTTGGATTATGATACTAGAGTAGGGATGGTTCGGAAATGCTAAACCTGTTACTTTGTAACACATGTATGCTAATTGAACTTTAGACCTGATATTGATTTTCAAAAATAACTGGTAAGACGTGCAAAAGATACTGCTAAGTAAATAAGACTTTTTATTTTTTTTAATGCCAAATGTAACAAGATAACAATGTCTCGTATTCTCTAATAAGAAGCATATTAGAATTTAATTAATCAGCATTCCCCTTGAATTCTAATGTTGTAGGAACTATAACCATATCAAATTTGGGCATTAGTTAACTAATTTTTTAGTTAACTAAATTTGTAACTAAATAACTAATATTGTTAAATTAGTTGTAATTAAAATGCAAATAATTTAGTCATTAGTCACTGTTTGGTAACTAATTTCTCAACAATCAAATTAGTTTTAGTTGTGGTGGACAATAAATTACCCTTGGCAATTGAAAACTAATCAGAGAGCTTTTGAAGAGCTGTAACTTAGAATGTAAAGGTCATAAAGAGCAGATTGTGGACGCATAGTTTTGGAGTTATTTAATAACAACTGAAAAAAGTGGGAAAATTTCGCTGTTTTTAAGCTATTATGTCGGTCGCACAGGCCTTTCGAAGCTGCAAATTTGGTTTCTTACTATTGATTCAGTGCCTTACAACATTTAAAAAATATTAGAACTATTTGAACTTTTTCACGCACGGATGTATAATTTGACTGGACTGTATGTTTATATTTTCAAAACACCACCACGTATACACTGCGAACCATAAGTATGGCTTAAAGGGAGAAGTTGATCGGAGGTGCGGTCAAAGAAATAGACTTAATAAGTGTGGTCTTATATAATTAATTATCTTATATAAGACCACACTTATTAAGTCTATTTCTTTGACCGCACCCCCGATCAACTTCTCCCTTTAAATATAAATATACGGTCAACAATAACTCCCTCCCTTAAGTATGGCTCATTGGTTGGCATATTAAGCTCCAGGTCAGCTACCTGTCTCAACGTGCCGAAGTCCAACTGCGCGATTACCATCTGGATTTTCGTCTTAGAGTTTGTCATTTTAGAGGAGCTGGACACTGCTTCTACCTGTATTAACCACAGGTCCGGTTCCTCTCTATAATATTGAGGTAACCGAGATAAGACGTTCGGTACCGACGCCGACTCTACCTCGACCGATTTCTCCTCCAGGGTCACTAATTCGTCCATCAAGTTCCTCGAGGTCATTTTAACCATTTAATATTTAAAAAATAATAAATTAAATAGACTACTCACCCATAATCATGTCGGGGTCACCACTTTAGTGTTATTAGGGTGATTATAAATAGAACACCTTATTCTCTCCCCAATACATAATAAATAAATAATAACTGAAAATGAGTATCAAATGAACCTAAAGAAAAAATAAAATATTAGAGATAATTGCGACAGTGGCAAATCTATTTTGCACAACCTCTTAGCTCCCTGTCACCTGGGCGGTTATAACCTTTCATAACTTCACTCCCGTCACAACTCCAACTTTCCGCCTAATCGGATCAGCCGTTTTAGAAATATAGGCTTGTCAAGGAAAATACGTTTGGGTAATAATCAAAAAGCCGGACTAACGTTTTTTGCACGGACTGTACATCCGATCTCGAAGATTTTCGAAGACATTAGGGTTTAGGTTAGTGTTCTGTATGTATCTTCCGTATTGATGTAGTGGAACGATTGACTTTTTAGGCCGTGCTATAATATTAATAACCATAATTGTTGGTCAGTAAATAGAGTCTAGATAAAATTTGAGATGTAATATGTGTCACAAAAATATTTTACGTCTTATAGTTTTGTTTATTTTTACTTACCATAGTTTACTTCTTATGTACAGATTTGTATAAAAATAAATAAATTATTTATAATTATAATTATTAATAATTATTATTATTTATTTATAAATAAATAAGTAACCTTAAAAAATTGCCAATATATAATAATTAAAACAAACTAGTAACTCTGAAATTAACGTGGCTAAAAATAATAATTATAAATAAAATTTCCATATGCAGGCAATAAGTTACCTATTTGTTTAGTATGTAATCCATTCTACGAATAAAATTCAAATTTAAAAATTCCTTAAATAAAATCTACAAATAAATAAAAACCCATTACATATAAATGCAAATTAGTACTGTATTCATGTTACTATTTCATAAATGAAATAATACTAATCAAATAAAATACAATTTCTTATCTTTAGTGTGCTTGTAAGAAAATTAGAAAAAATTTCTCGTCTTACTTATTGAATCTATAGCAACTAAATCGAAATATTTTAATAAATCACAATTTGGGGCCAGATGACCTAACTAATTATTCCGGGTCATATTATTAAATAATGATGGAGATTATCCTGGATTTTCAAGTTAAATAGAGGGCAAAAAGGAGACAAAATTTATATTTGATTCCTCTTAAAAATAGCCTACTAAAACTGATTGTGAATACCATCCACTTATAACTGGGAAAATTTATCTGAGATATGGAAACCCTAAAGGTGAGGTAGTCCCCCCCCCATGTGCAGTAGTGCCTGTAATAGATGTTACTTGAAAAAATAATGGCCGGTTCTATGTCCTAGCTCCTCAGGCGATTCGCTAACCTAAGTTTGATGTCAGCCTCTCTAAATTCCAATAGCTGTAGTGAGTGAGAATATGATAGTTCTTCCTCTCTCTAATAAATAAATAGATCTGGGTTCATTTCTTCACCCTAGAAAAGTCCTAATAAAATATCTATTATATCAGAACCCTCTGATCCTGAGAAATGAACAACTTAGCATTGCTATATAAATCTATAATTATATTAATAATTTTCCTACTAGGAGCTATTCTAATAAGGATTTGCTCCAATTTTTCTCTGGATACAGAGTTGAAGGCTCTCTGAAAATCTACAAATAGGCTTCTGTATTTTTTTTTAAGAGTTAAATTTATAATAGATTTCAAAGAGAATACTGCCATGATAAGCTAAAAGACCCTAACTCGAAATCGTTTTTCAGGATCTAACCATTTGCTTTCCAAAGCCATAAAAAGATAGTTTTTAGAGCAACTGGGGAAAAATACAAAAATGTATTTAAACAAATTATTTTCAGTTAGTGCCTTTTAGCTTATCAGGGTAGAATACAGCATTGGTGCATCCTTTGCATTTCCGGAACCCAAACTGTTCATTTGGTAGAATGTTTTTTTTTTTTTTCAGCCCATGTTTTTAATCTGTTAAAAATAATTCCGGCATTACAACTCATGGTGTTAGGGCCTCCTGTAGCATTGTTGTCCAAGATGGTGGGGTTTTGTCTTTCATCCAAAATAAATTAAAAAGTTTTAGAAGGTAATCTAACCATGACTGAGAGAGATATTTCAGTGCTTCATTGGGCATCAAATCAGGATTGGCAGCTTTCTTGAGCTTACCTAAAAACTAATGCTTGCCTCCAATTCTCCCATAGTAATTATTTTATCTAAAAAATCAATTCTATATGCATTACTAGCTTAGAGCGAGGTAATATTATATATGTTATTTTTTGTTGTTTTATTAATTAATAATTAACTTTTGGATTTTTTATCATTCTATCTAATTTTTTGTCCACTTTGATTCTATTTGTTATTTGCTAGTGATCATTATTGATATTTATGAAATGATGAATCTCTTTGATGATATTTAATTGTTGAATATCATAATAAGATTGTAAACTGTTAATTATTTTTTTATTTAGCCTGTTATTTAAGCAATATGCATGTTTTAATTCAAGATTTATAATTTTGTTACTAAATTATCTGAAATAGCTTAATAATATTATTATGTACAAAAAATTTATTGCAAAATGAATTATCTAATGGTAATACCTTATAAAAAATATGTGATGGTAATTTGTTGGGATCCTTAATTTGTTTCAAGAACTAAATTTTTGAATTCAGTGACAAAGAGTTTGCTAATTTACAAAAACTCTCACTTTTTAATTTGTATAGATTGAGGAGTTAATCTAAATTCTTCTTAATTCTTAGTAAATCATTCCAGCATGATATTTGCCTGTATCCATTTTTCTAAAATTTATTCTTGTTCAATTTTGTGGGAAGTCTATACATGTGAATTAAGAATATGACAGGCAATCAGAAATCCAATTTTTTTTACCAATTGCAACATATAATGACGTTAAACTTGGCATGAGAAATATCTTTTTATTTAAATTAAATTAGTATTTTAAATTACTTGATTATAATGTTTTTTTCTTAAAATTTCTTAAAATGATATTACATGATAGTCTTGAAGTATGATATAAATTGCTAAAGTTTAGTTCTGAAGATGAGGATTAGTAATCAGAAATGTCAACATATTGAACAATGTATTAGTTTTCAATTAATAAAGATGTCGAATTTGGAAGTCTGATATAGGCAATACCATTTTTCATTTCTTACTTACATTCCTCCCTTTCTAAATATTTTTCCAAATCTCTTATGGATCACAATTTGAAGTGGAACTGGGTCAAAACCAATGAAGGCCATACCATAGGCATAAGCCAAAAGTACCACCCTAATGCCATTGACTTTAACTCCTCTTCCATGTCATTAATATGCCCACTGAAAATAAATGGACTGATACTATCCCCATATTTTATCCCAAATAATATTTCTGAGAATTCTGTCAATCCATTTAGGCTTAGTATACTGCCACTCTTACTTACACTGTATGTACATTATTACTTTAGCCATTTTTGTGGCTACTACTAACTAATATAATTTGTAATGTACTGCCTTATGCTCAACGCGATGAATGCACATTCAAAATCTATGAAGAAAACATATCGACAGCATATCTTATTCTTCTTCTTCTGAAAATTTAATTGTACTATATAAGTTAAAAATATTGTCTTTGATACAGTAATGATTCCTCAAATTATTTAATAATTTTATGACGATCAGGCCATTGTATATTGTATAGCAAGCCTATAAATGATTTAACTACTGAGTTTCCAAATGTGGTACCCCTTATAATTCATTAGGTTTTTATCTCCTGCTTTATGAAGTCGGAATATAATGTATCATTGAAAGCTTTTAGATATTTCTCCTGTTTTAAAGATTTGAGTAAAACAGTCGATTATTTGTTGTAAGTATTCATTTGGGGTATTTTTATAAAACTCAAAATAGAAATTTAATCGGGACCAGGAGCTTTATTGCTCTTAGTTCTAGCTACTAATACTAATACTGCTTTAAGTTCAAAATAGAAAGGGGTATCAAGCTGATCAAATGATCCTGGGAGTTTTTAATGGTTGATTTAACAATGTGTTGAGATAAAATATTAGATGTCTCTAAAGCATTTATGTATAACACTTAAATTGTGCTTTATGAGCAACCCTTCACAAGCATAGCAAACTGGACTTTGGAATAAATTAATACTTTCGTATCATACTATTAAAGAAATAGACGCAGGTTTATAAAGTTTTAGTAGAGTACCTAATTGCTTTATGGAAAGGACTGTAGGTTTTAACTCATTTTCTTAGATATATTGCATTTAGCCCGACTTGTAGTAAAGTTGCCTTAGGCCACAAGTTCCTGTTTGAAGATCGTTTGTTAGTTTTTATATTTCTCAACTATTCGAAAATATTGGTACTTAGAAACACAGGAATAGTTAATTTTTTTCAGCTGAAACGGTCCCATCTCCTTTAACGTTCGGAGAGACTCGATTGCCGTCGTAAACCTTCGGCATCGGATGTACAGACCGTGCTAAAAACATTAGCCCACCCACGATATTGGTGGTCAGGATTCTGGAGTATTACCTACGTTAACGCCTGCTTAAGCGAAAGTAGCGGATGGAATTTGATAAAATTGATGTGTTACCATCTAGGTACCAACCAGCACGATCCCTGAAAATTCCATTAAATTTGGATTAACAGTAGTGGGTGTTATGCCCGTCACATGGACTTGACTACAGACATACGAAACCAAATTTCATTATTGGTGTCTAAAACGTTAGTGGAAATTTTCGATTCTGAGGGCAAATATGTTTTTCACTTCCTGGATGAACACAAAGCTTCCCTCCCTTCGGTAGTGAGGAAGCAAAAAAGTCCACTTCAAGTTCACCGCCTCCTAGTTGTTATAATTATATCTAAAATAATTTTTCTCTTAATTCGATTTTTTTTTATAAATTAGAATACATTTAAATTTGTTTTGTTTTTAAGATTCTTTACCTAAACTGAATTGGGCCAATCTAATTGTGTTGGTCATGAGGTCATAGAAATGACGCCATATTGGCTCGATGAAGTCAGTTGGGTGTGTTGTTTGTCGTGAGGGTTTGTGTCTGTGGTGTAACTGTCCGAAAATTTAATTCGAAGAGAGTTATGTTTTACTTTTAAATGTTATGTTTACTTTTATTTATTTCATAAATTAAAGAAATTAATGGAAGCAATTTTCCCTGGTGACTAAAACTCTGTGACTTTTTATTTAGTAATTTATTGGGTTTTCTTGTTTTATTAGCGAACGATAATTAGGTTTCGAAAGATTATAAGGTTCCAGAATCGTCAAGAAGCAGTTTATTTAGGACTATTGGCTGTACAGGTACGACAATATTTCATTATTTGTTGATCTTTTTAATTTGAATTTTATTCCTTCAGTATTTATTAACTAGCTTAGGTTTATTTATTTACTTTTTTTTCTGAGGTTTCTAAATGTGGTATTTTATTTGATTTTGATTATGCCCTTATCCGCAGAATTGTATTTCTCTTTTATAGTTCATTTGTTTTATCAATTCATTATTTTTTCTTCATGAAATATAAATATTGTTTACTGACCACTGTGGTCTGCCAGTCTCTTTACTTATTATTTATGTATGCTCTGTATTCATTTTAGCTTGGGTTTGTTTATTTTTAGTGTTCTCATATGGTCATTTTAGATAAATACAATCTTGGTTTTTAATTTTGTTCATGTAAAGTAAAGAACAAATATTGAGATTTCAAATATCTTGTTAGTGTAAAAGGGAATATTTAAGTAGCTAATTTGACTTGTTTATTTCATTTTATCTTCTAAACTGTTTTTTTATATAATGTTTTAAATCTTAAGACCTCTGCTCCTAATATCTGCTAATTCCAACTTGTGTTATTTATGTAATATTTCCTGTATTAAAATATTTTGATAAATAATTCTTTCATTTAAATTAATGTAACCTTAATTGCTTTTCAATATTATTTTCCATTATTTCATTTAATCTAATTTAATTTTTTTTAAATAAATGTTATTGCTAAATGTGTACGTGTAAATGTATTTTTCTGTCTTTAGTAACACTTACTTTTAATGTACTTTGTTCATTGAATAAACCATAAACCTTTTATAATTTATCTTATTAGTTGTATTTTGGAATATGTTTGTTGTGTTGTCTTTCCCTATCAGTTTCTTTTTGGTGAGTGGATGTTTGTTATCTTATTATCTTTCCATTTACTAAAATTTTTCATAAGAAAATATATAAAGCTTCAATCGCAACCTTCTGTGAGCCTTATGCTTGTTTGATAACTGGTATTTTCAAGGGATGCATAATGGTATAGTTGTGATTAAAAAAAAAAAAAAAAAAAAGTAGTCCTTTAAATATTCATTTAAATCGATATTATCATTGCTTGTGAAATTGAAGTGTAGAAATGTTTTAGTATATTATCTTTATCTCTTTAATAAATGCTTTAAATTGATAAATTTGATGCCTGCTACTTTTACCTCTTACAGAAGGTTGTCAAAATGCTTGTTTTTGCAGTTGAATATCAGAAACTCAACATTTGCAATTACAATATGATTCAAATATGTTGGAAGATCATTTCGAAGTGCTCAACTTTATTTTTCAAGTTATGTTATAAATATGATTTTAGTATTATCTCCAAAATAACTCTTTTCTTTGAGCCTCAATCCAAAAGAGTTTTTCTGTTAATGTGATTAACTATATCATGGATATTTCACAACTTATGCGTTGTTGTTTTTTTTTTTTTTTTTGTGCATTGTAATATTGTATTCTTATTTTAATGAAATTAAGTGTGATGAATGGGATACATTTATCGTATATTATTCTCCTTAAATTCTAAAAAACATTTCTTTAAATTTTTGAATGTTAAAACAAACTTAAAGTTATATTTTGGACCAGTGAGCTTTTGGTTTCTGTCCTAGCTTCCATTTTACCAATAAATCTAAAAAAATTTAGTTACAACCTTTAATTTGCCAACTACATATTTATTATACTAAAGGAACTTGATGCTTTGATATATGAATGAACATTTTATTTGTGCTACTTCCTCTATTACTCACATTCAAACACTATTCAATGATAATTTTTTTGAAAAATTACTTTGAATATCTATTAAAATGAGCATATTGCTCATATTATCTAATTAAGGTTGCTAGCATCCAAATGCCTTTTGATAAAATTAATAGGTTAAGTATCAGTTTATTATATTTAAAAGTAGCTTTGATACAACATTATCAGTCCCTGCTGCCGAAGTTACCCAAAGGCCGCACTATCACTCTCTAGCGCCATTTGTGGTAATAAATAATTGTATTCAATTGTAACTTTCATATTCATAGTAATTATTAAAATTATTAGTGCTGACTTCCGGTGGTCTGCGGAAGTTGTATCTAAAGCCGTAATAATTAAATTACTGACCTCACTCAAAAGGATCTTTTGGGGATTTGTATATCTCTTGAGGGAGCGGACGTTGATAGCTGTGGTCTAATTAAAGCAGTAATAATTGAAATTACAGTAAGGCCTCAATCTCAAATGAAAAGGATATGTTGGTTTTTTATCTCTTGGGCGATCGTAGTGAGCAGAAGTCAACAGCACTAATGATTTTAAATAGTATCTAATTAAAGCAGTAATCATTTCAATAATTCCAATGAATACGAAGCAGTTAGTTATCACTAATTGCACTAGAGAGTGCTAATGCTACCTTCTGATAACTTCAGCAGCAGGCACTGATAATTTGTCCTAATTGTAAAATTGTACCATAACTTTTTTGAAAAGAAAGCCTATTAATCTATTTTTTATTTAGAATTCTTCCATCATTATTTCAGTAAATTTTGTTAAATGTAGTTGATTTGTTAGTGATATATTATTTTTGTAAATGTTTCAGTGTTCTACACAAAATTGTCCATTCAAAGCTCCATAAATATTATATTCTTTTAATTATAATAAGTTCCATAAGTCCAGCTTGAAAGATGTTATCACTTTCTGTTAAAGTTAAAAAAAATAAAAATTATTAATCTTCTGCTTTATCACAATTTCAGTAGTTCTAGTTCTCTTTCTATTTTTATTGAAAAGCAGAAGCTCCTCCATTTTTTTAAATTTTTTATTTAGATAGGAATGCATAAAAAATTAATTTATTCAGTGTTCGCCTCTAAAGTGACCACTACCCACACTGTTAGCGTTTAATGACTGAATAGATGCCAATCAAGATCTTAAGTGAACATTCTATTCTTCTTGATGTTTTTTTTCTATAACCTTGTTACCTTGACTTAATATTTGTTTTAATTTCTCTGATCTTTTGAAATGTTTTCCTTATGTTCCATTTATTCATATTATTTTCTAATCACAATTTGAATAAATTTTATGTTTGAAACTAAATCAGAAAAATTATTATAAGTTAGTATTGGTGCTAGAGATATTTTACCCATTTTTTAATTTTTTCAATTAATAAAAAAATAGATCTCAGCAGTTTTTATTAACCACCAGCTTTTGAAAATTTACTAAACATCTTCACACGATCTGTTCTAATGGTATAGACGTTGTATATTTTGCTTTTAAAATAAAATTTGTGCTGTGATACTTTTGGATTTAATAGTACTTATTATTATCAGTATAACTATATAAATGCAAAATATCTCCCTAACCTTTAATAGACGTAAGCCCTCTTAAGCAGGATGAAAATTTGTGTGTTGATACTAGGGATATTGATCCTAGCAATAAGGAATGACACTTGAAAACTGTTTTAAAAAATGTACCCATTTTTTAATTTTTCCAATTAATAAAAAAAAAGATCTCAGCAGTTTTTACTAACCATCAGCTTTTGAAACTTTACTATACATCTTTACATGTAAAGTAGGTGGGACATATATCGCCAGTGCCCATTTAACACATCAAATTTCATTTAATTTTTGGTCTTTTTTTTTCTTTTTATTAGATACAATGTGTATATTTTGCCACCTACAAACACTATATATATATATATATATATATATATATATATATAAAATATACTTAATTCATTTATTAAAAAATAAATAAATAGAATAACAAATAAATAAATAGAATAACAAATAAATAAATAGAATAAAAAATAAAATAGCTTATTTCTAAATATTAAATATTTTTTTATTTATATGGTTATATCTTAATATGTATTACAATTTTTTTTTTTATATTTTCTCATAATTACAATTATTATCTTGGTGAATATGTTAAATAAAATAAAAATTTCACTAATATTATCTCAAATGAATAATATTAACACATTTGGTGTGGAAGGGCCTCGCCTGAGGCCCCTCACTTTTTCCTCATGAAAAAACCATGAGGTCCATGCACCTTGGAATCCCATTCAGTTTTATCCTACTGTCCCTAGTAAGAATTGTTTTTCTATTCCAGGTAGAGACAGATGACTTTGTAGACTTCTAGCTTTCAAGCAGTTTACTTCATTCTTAACTCGTTCTTATTAATGTTTGAATTTCGTCTTTACTTTTTGAAAAATATGCGCCCGTCCGCAGAGTATTCTCAAATAATCGTGTCTGTACCAAGAGTGTTAAAGTGAAATTCCCGTAATTCCTTGGAAAAAACAGTCAATAAATGGAGATTTATAGAACGGCAAATAATTTATCAATCCCTAAATAATTGGAGAAACTGAAAAAAAATTGTCAATTACATCGTATGGTTGTCACCAATAATGGTTCCGTAGATTGGGGTTGCTTGGACCCAAAAAGGAACATTTTTGTAAATTTCTTACTAAACGATAGTCTTAAAAAAAATATATATCCTGAAAACCTGATTAGAAGATTTATCTGGATTTCAGGTCTTTTATTTTGGTATAAATTTACAATCGAGATGCCTTATCACTGGCGAGGTCAAAATTTAACTGAATGTCGACGGACTAGCACTCTCTAGCGCCATTTGTGTTAACTAATTGCTTTGTATTCAATTCTAACATTCATATTCATCGGAATTATTAAAATTATTACTGATTTAATTAGATATTATTTAAAATTTTTAGTGCTATCGACTTCTGCTCACTATGTTCGTCCAAGAGATAAAAAAAAAAAAAAAACCTCACTTTTTCCTCATGAAAATACCATGAGGTCCATGCACCTTGGAATCCCATTCAGTTTTATCCTACTGTCCCTTGTAAGAATTAGTAAGAGATAAAAAAAAAAAAACCACCAACAGATCCTTTTCAGTTGTGGTCGGGGCCTTACGGTAGTTTCTATTATTAGTGCTTTAATTAGATCACAGCTGTCGACTTATGGTCGCTCAAGAGGTATGCAAACCCCCAAAAGTTCCTTTTCAGATGAGGTCAGGCCCTTACTGTAATTTAAATTATTACTAAAACTTCTCCAGACCACCGGAAGTTGACAGCACTGACAATTATAAATAATATATTGTTATAGCAGTAATAATTTTAATGAATGCGAATTTTAGAATTGAATAGAAAGCAGATAGGTGGCACAAATGGCGCTAGAGAGTGCTAATGCTACCTTCTGGTAATTTCGGCAGCAGGCACTGATAATGCGTCCTGATTGTACAGTTGTACCTTTATTTTTATATATATATATGTTATAAATTATTGGAAATTTGGGTTTAAGTAACCCAGTGATTGGGGTTATTTGAACCTAAGCTGCATTTCACATGAAATAAACAATTCAAATAGGTAGTGGACTAAAGTAGCACCTAGTATCTTGAAATAAAAATTGAGACTTATATATGGAACATTAATTTTACACTAAAACAGAAAATGAAACCTTTTTTATTAGTGTTTGTGGACTAATTTTTTATTTTATATCACACTATTTCCAAAATAAAATTTCCTTTTATCCAGGCCATTTCCAAGCATTTATTGTCGGTGTTATGCTATCCATTATCATTGATGCTCATTGTCATATCAGGAAATAACATGATGAATTAAGTAGTCTAGATGCAGTTTACATACTATTTTATCATTGTAAAAGCCGATGTTTCGGCCCGAACATGTGAGCTATCATCAGGGCTTGTTGATTCTTAGAGATAGACTTCCTTCAAGGAACCTTTTAATATGCCTTCATCCTCTTTCTTTTCTTTTTTTTTTCTTTTTTATTCAAATTCTTTAAGATCTATAAGGGATGGTCCATATTCATTGGGACACCCTGGGTGTATCCATCTATCATAATAAATATATACATACTAAGTGCCTTTCTGTAGCTATACGGAACTAAGAAGATTTAACCTCCAGTAATCTGACAAACGTCTATGATCTGGCATACGCCGGTCCCATACGTGCCGGATTATAGAGACTCAACTGTAATCATTTATCCCTTATATATATATATATATATATATATATATATATATATATATATATATATATATATATATATATATAAGAGAATATCCTGGTACTAAATCAATGATAATTAAACTTCTACAAGTGCAGGATGCCAGAGGAACCCAATTCAGAACCAGTGAAACGCCTCACTCCGGCCAAAGGAGGAAAACCAGCTATGGCAACTGTTACTCTTTTGGATGGAAAGACTCTAGAAGTCAGCATTGAGGTAGGATACAAATTTTTATTTAAAAAAAAAGAGAATTTCATTAAAACTTCTGTTATAACTGTTGTTGCTTGTTAGATGTTATGCTATAAAATCTCAAAAATAACTATAGTGTAAATATTTTATTTACTGTGATCTTAAAAGCAACTTATCTGTTAACAGCAGATACCCTTATGTGTAAATGAATTCACTTTTATTATTGAAAGTCTGGTAAGCTTTTGCTTATACAAAATTGAAATTGCTGTTAGATATGCTATTATTTTTTACCCGCTTTGGTTTCTTACTGTCAGTGGTTCTATCCAAGGTTCATTTTGGCTTCATGATGGTTAACTGCGGCAGAGGCAAGTGTGAATCTTTTCCCGGTGCTGAAATTTTTTTTCTCAAAATTAGTTGATATATACATATTATGAAGTGTTATATCATTTATTGCATGATTGGTGAGGGTAATTTCAAAAGTCTTTGTGCATAAAATAAGCTTTATTTAAATTTTAGTATATTATATACACATTGAAATTATTTGCCAAAGTATAAACCATATAGGAACCTACAGGCTCCATGACCTTTAGCGTGGTTTCAAGACTGCATGCGGAGTCAGAGAGTTTACTATTTGAAAATGATATATAAATTAATGAAAAATAAATTATATAAAGAATGATATGAATGTAAGTTTCATTCAATTTTCCAGCTTTTCATTCGCTTTTCCTCTTATTTCTCTTAAACGGGTGTATGGATTTTCGCAGTTCAAATGATTTTCTGACTGTTCTGAGGCAGGCTTAACCATTTCGAAACTGTATACTGATATATCAGCACAAATGCGACAGTATGCCTCTATACTGATTTATAAGAACAAGCACAATGGTTCCCGTGGCCTGTGCACTGATTTATCTATACGTCTTCTTTAGCACTAGAAAACTATGCCAAGTTTTTAGTTTTGTTCCTAGAGCCAGATAGTGGTTCTCAAGGCACATGCTAGTATTTTTTCTTGCCACTAAGGTTTGTAAAAATGCACTTTCTTTCATATGTTGGTCCCAACAGACCGGATAAATGATTTTTTTATTTCTATTATAAATTCTGTTATTGCTAATTAAAGTTTTTATTTAATTTAAATTATTTAAAAAATAAATATGAAAAATAATTTTTAAAAAAATTTAATATTAGTATTTTATTAAAATGAGTTTTTATATTTCTATTATAAAGTCTGTTTTTATTTTATATAAATTAATATTTAAAAAAAAAAAAAAAAATCCACCTATGATGGCCATAAGACTGAATAATAAAGGATGATAGGAAATTACAAAAATAAATTAATGATGTGTAAAAAGAAAAAGAAACATGAATAATGGCCAAATGGAATCCAGTTCAGTGGTTACGGTAGCTGGCAAGACTCCCAGTTCCCTTGGCCCACAACACGCTCACACTATTCAGTCTCTAAAAGGTTAAAGGAAAACAAGTGTGAAAATTTTCCGGCTTTTCATTCTCTTTTTCCTCTTATATCTTGTGAACGGGTGAATGAATTTTCGCATTTCAAACGATTTTCGAATGTTCAGAGGCAGGCTAAAAGGAAACGAGTGTAAAAGTGTGAGTTTTCCGACTTTTCATGCGCTTTTTCTCTTATTTTTTGTGAAAGAGTGAATGGATTTTCTTGATTCTAACGATTTACCAACTGTTCAGAGGTAGGCTAAAAGGGGAATCCAGTTCAGTGGATACGGCAGATGGCAAGACTCCCAGTTCCCTTGGCCCACAACACGCTCACACTATTCAGTCTCTAAAAGGTTAAAGGAAAACAAGTGTGAATATTTTCTGAATTTTCATTTGCTTTTCCTCTTATGTCTCGTGAAGAGATGAATGGATTTTTCCCATGCAGTTGATTTTCTGACCATTTAGAGGTATGCTGAAAGCGAAACGAGTACAAAAAAATGTCAGAATATCATTTGCTTTTCTTCTTATATCTAGCATAGAATTATTTCAAAATTCATTTTACTGGGCAGGATTTGCAAATAAATTTAATTCCTGTTAAAGCTATATTTAAATGAATGGAAATCTTCTCGAATAACATGTGCTAGCTTGCATTTAGACATTCTCTCCTAAAGGGGTGAATGGATTTTCGTGGTTAAAACGAAATACTTCTCATCAGAGAAGCATAGAGCATATTTTGCAGAGATATTCCGAGAATAGAAAGCATCCAAAAAGTTAGGATTTTAACAAATTTGTCGCACATAAGACATCCCCACAAGCAGGGATGTCGCCAAGGGAGGGTTAGATAATTTGAAAACCCAAAAAGTTGGGAAATTTGAGAGCCCAATTCATACTGCGAAAATTGTGGTAAAGCATTTTACTTCAGTTACTAAAATTTAAAAACCATTATCTTTTAAGTTAAGAAATTGGAATTTTATCGATACAATGTTTGAATAGAAAAAAATGATTGCCAAGTGTCAAGATTTGTAAGAAGGAAACAGAAAGTTCAAGTCCAAAAGAGTTGGGGAAATAACAGTATTTATTTCATAATATAGTTGAAAAATGGAAGTATTTAATTTAGTTGAAAAATCTAGTCAAAAATTGTAGTACAATATTAGATCTTACGCACTCTTTTAAATTATTATAGCAACGTTTCTTTCTACAAGGCATTAGCAAATGCCTAAATGCAAGTTAGTAGAAATTATTGGAGAATATTCATTCATTTAAATTTAAAACAAATTAAATTTATTTGCAAATCATAAGAAGTGTAAGAGTATGAAAATTTTCACACTTGTTTACCGTTTAGCCTGTTTATTTGGTTCAGCAAATTTAGCAAGCATCTGCTCGAAAAATTCTTTCATATCTAGATCCATATTTACTTGTCTGCTTTCACTTTGCTGGTGTGGCACGCCCTACCAACAACGTGCGTGATCACTGTCGTTTCCCCACTAGCATCTCTAAACAAATCACGATCCACCATTTTTTTGGCCATTATTAATAAATATAATAATAATACCATCTATCACCAATTATTTTCTGGCATAAAATCAAGATTTATTGGGATCACCCTATCATAACTGACTATAAGCTTTTAAATAATTGGCCAGACGTCTTAGTGATTGATAAAAATAGGAAATTGGCGAAGATTGATAGATGTGTCATTGGATGACAATTTGCAGAAGACAGTTGCTGGAAAGAAAAGAAAATATCAAGAATTGGCTGAAGAATTGAAGCAAGTTTATGGATAGGAGAGCTGTGGGATTTTCCCCATTATAGTTTCGTACAATGGCTTGATCCCAGAGAGTACGCTAGAGTCTATCCAGAGACTTGTGCTCCCCATGAAAATACTAGCGGGGATTCAGCAAGAAGTACTTTTAGGAACAGCTAGAGCTGTTAAAAAAATTTTAAACATAACATAACCAGTGCCTAACCCTTGACTCACCGAGTCTGGGTAGGTGAACATTATCAGCATAGACTGAGGAATGCGAAATTCTGAAATAATAATAAACTCTCTATTTATTCCGTGACAAGTCCCTTTAGAATAAAAATTACAGGCAGTGGTATGTGGGCTTCATAGCCGTATAGTAGATGTAATAGAAAAGCATGAGTTAACAGATAACAAAAATAAAAAAGTCAATAAATAAATAGAAATGAAAATTACAAGTCATAATGAAGTAACATTTAACATATGAAATTTGTATTGTTGACCTGAGTCCTTTAAATAAAAAACATACAAACTTCTAATATTAATGAAGCATAATAAAAATTAATAATTAATATCTTACAAAATCTATTAGTGCATATTTACAAATTTTGATTGAAGTGAAAGAAAATCCATTTACAGTTCTTTTGGAACCGGATGGACAAAAAGTGATCGAATAAGCAGAACGATTGCTTTTTTTGGCTAGTAATAGGTGGGAAGGACAGATATATTTAGAAATCATCAGCATGATATGGTATTGGGAGTGATGGATAAGGGAGGGGAGGGTCATTAATATAAATAGCAAAAAGAGTGGAGGACAGAGACGAACCCTGAGGGACATCACAGGAAAGGGGCAATGTTTTGGATGGAGGTTACCCTGGGATGACTACATACTGCGACCGCTCTGAGAGGAAGGATTGGAACCAGTGGATAACACTGTTGGATAAAGGAAGACTTTTGTAGATTGTCAAAAAGGATGATATGGTTAACTATCAAATGCTTTAGAGAAATCTTAAAGGATGAGGATGGTTAGATTTTGATGTTCAATGGCGGTTTGGAGGTTGTGGGTTATTTTCAGGAATGCGGATTGCATTGATTAGCCAGATTGGAGAGGATTAATAAGGGAACGTTCTTTTAGGAAGTTTGAAAGTTGGGCTTGTAACAGGCGTTCCATTGGTTTTGAGTGGTTAGAGAAGAGAGAAATAGGATGGAAGTCATGCGGCGAGGAAGGATTTGAAATTTTATTTAATGATTGAACTAGGGCAGTTTTCCAAGAGGAAGGGTATATGGAATTTTGCAGAGAAAAGTTGTTAATATGATTTTAGAAGGGGCATAAGGATAGGGAGACTGGATTTTATTAGCTTTACTGGGATATTGTCAGGACCATAATCATTGGTGTGGGATTTTAGGATAGTAGTAAGTAATTCGTCATACGACACCTGGGAGAAAAAGAAGTTTTTTGGGTTGAAAGTATGATGTTCAATACCAGCAGTAAGTGAAGGACTAGAAGCAGAGGATAAGAAATAGTCATTGAGATCGTCTGGGGTGACTGGGAAAGAACTGAGGTTTTTGTATTCTAGTATGGATAGTTTTCGAATTATTTTCCATTCGGATTTGGAGCATTGGAGGAAAGGGTGGAATGGATGTGGTGTGATTTAGCACGTCGGACTGCGGATTGGGTTTCATTGCGAAGTTGTTTGAATTACGCAGAATCAGCTGGTAAACGAGTGCGCCGAAATTTGCGTCTTGCTGCTTCTCTTTTTTTTTTCTTCTTTTTTTTTATCATTTCCTTAATTTCGGAGTCTAGCCAAGGAACAGTGGGACGGCATAAGGTTTAGGTTTTATGGGGAGTATGAGTGTCTAATATGGATTGTAGGTTTGAGGTAAGGGTGGAAGCCATGGGATGTATAGAATTATAGGAATATATGATGTCCCAGTGGAAAGTATCCAAGTCAGATTGAAGGGATTCAGAAGAATGGAGGTCCAAACTACGATGTAATACAACTTAAGGAGAAAAGGATTTGACGGGTAGGTTGTATGAAATCTCGATTTGGTTGTTTGATGAAAGGAAATGAATGGGGGTGCTGGGAAGAGGAGAGGATTTTTATAGGAGAATCAGATATGTGAAGGGTAAACCAGGTGTCAGAAAATTGTGTGTTGTGGTTGGTAGGAGAATAGGGAACGAGGTAAAGATTGAAGAAAATTACTGTATCAGTAAGAAAGGATTTATCACTGGATTCAATATAAAAAAAAAAAAATATCTCCAATATAAAAATATAAAATATTTTTGATATAAAAAAATAAAATATCTTCAATAATATTAAAAATATTTTCAATATAAAAAAATATATCTTCAAAAAATAAAGTAATTGTCTTAACATATTAAAAGAGCTTCATTTCTTTCCAACTCAAAATTTTCTGACTCGTCACTCAGCGCAACCTCGCCCAAATAATTTATTCCCACTTCGTCCTAGGCCAGTGTTACCAATGTTAAATTTATACTTTATTCTTGGTTTTGATAATTATTTTTCATTATTTATTGTTTGTGACCAATGAAAGTATTAAATAAAACTTAATTTGGTTGGTTGTTGTTTATAAATTGACTGACAGAAAGTACAATAAAACAAAAATTAATTTATTAATAAAAAATAAGCATATATGTAGCATTGTTTCAACGTAATTTTATTCTAAATAAAGTAAATGAATACAAGTTAATAAAAGAAAATAATTGCAATACAGAATGAATATAGACAAAACATTATTACTTAAACAAAGAATTAAAGTACACGCCTTTTCAAAGGTAACAAGAATTAGATTTAAGACTTTAAACTAACCACAATAAATTAACCAACTAAAACAAACACAATGTTTATAGCATGTGATCAGTTAGTGATATCTCCGACAATAGAGTACAGCTGTGTTTTCCGTGTAGCAGAGTTTACATCTCCACCCCTGAAGACGCTTCATGCAGAGAAAAAGGAAATGGAATAAATTGGATATCTTATTTCTATTTCTCTTTCCACTTGCCACTTCATTGAACTTCCTTTGCAAGAAGCAGCCAGAATTTATTAGTCTCACTGTTTATTTTGCATTGTAGATGATTCACTAGGGTTTAGTTTATTTGTTCGTTAAGCCCATTATATTCTGGGTGGTCAATGCATTGAAAACAATCTGTATCCCATTGTTCACTAAATAGTTATGAAAATAGGTTGAATTGATGCCCATATGTTGGTCAGCTAATGGGATCGAAATATTCTTCTTCTTAGCAATTGGTTGAATTAGATTTATAAAATCTTGAGTGCTCTGACCCTTACTAGTGGAGATCCATGCATATCTAGTGAAATGGTCTACCAAGATGTGCTTATGTCTTTTGGGTGATCGGTTCCCCAAAAAAGCTCTAACACTACTGACATGATTTTAAAAGGCTCAGTAGCAGGACCCAATTATGAAAGTATGCCGATGGCATGACGACGACAAACCTTGTTCTCGATACAAATTGGGCAGCTTTTACAGGAGTTATGGATTGCTTTGTCGAGACTCTTGAAGTAATAATGCAGCCTGATTATTGCAATCATCTGTGCTGGGCCTATGTGACCATAATGATCATGAGCAAGTTGAATAATTTTGTTTCCAAAAGTTGGAGAAACTAATACTCTCAATTTTTTTTTTAATTTCTTGAAAATCATTCCCTATTTATACTCAGTCTGTTTAGAAAACGATTCGGAAAAATGCTCTAGCCACGTTCCAGAGAAATTTATCAAATATAATTCGAAGGAATGATTTAGACAAATTTTGTCTAAATTACATAGATAATATTTTAATATTCTCGAAAACATGGGAAGATCAACTTCAACACATTGAGAAATTTTTACAAGTTACCAACGCTGAAGGTTTCTAATTAAAACTTGTCAAGTGTTTATTCATAGCTAAATTCGTCAAGTATTTGGGACACACAATTTCAAAGAACAAAGTTTCATCAGCCCAAAGAAATTTGGTCTCGATTCAGAACCTACAAAGGACATTGGATAAGACTGGTGTACATAGTATTCTGGGTTCAATAAACTTTTATTTGAAATATATAGAAAATATTACTCAGAAACTGAAACCGCTACATTGATTATTGAGGAAAGAAATTTGAATGGTCTGAAGAGTGTGAACTTACATTCAATATGATCAAAGACTATATATGTTCTGCTCTGATCTTGGCCATTTACGATTTTAAAAAGCCTGTCTTCATCGAGACAGATGCCAGTCTGAGAATTCTTAGAGGGGCTGCCAGAACTCAACAACCATTTACCGTCTAACATTTTGATGGAAAATATTTTAAGTCCAAAGACGTGAAAATTTTTCTTGGCAGTCTACAATTTTTTTTCTATTGAGCTCTATCGTAGTAACAATTTTTGGTGTACGAAGCGAAACAAGAAAATTCTTGCGTCTCTTAAACTTTTTCCTACCTTTGACATTGAAATATTTTTCTAAACATTTTTGTGGCTTAGAAAGGTTAAAGGATTGTTTCTAGTTCTAGTAAGAGTAAGAGTTCTAAAATTATCATGATTAACCATACCGCTACAGTCTATTGCAAAAAAGTTATAGATCTTTAAATTTGAAAAACATGTACCTTTAAAATTCTAGGCACGAGAACTTCTTTTTTTGCTTCTTAGCCCAAGAAGCGTTAATAATTATTGTTAGAACTCCTTAAGGGGCTACCAGAACTCTTAAAACAAATTTCATTTTTTATATCCAAATACTGCACGCTCAGGCAGTTTTAAATTTTTTAAAAATCGTACATGAGCGAAAATCATTAGAACTCTTTGGAATTAGCTATATCATATTAAGAGGTATATTAAATGTGTTTAATAATAATCCGACATTTATTATTATAAGAAAATAATAAGTGTAGCAATCCTCTCAAATCGCTACACTTATTATTTTCTTATTCCTATTTTTTCTTAATTTTATTCATTTTCTTTACTTTTTTAATGCAGAATTGTTTCTAGAACTCTTATGGAACTATTCATTTTTTAAAATCTGATTTTATATGGTCCCGGAAATGGTGTAGGACAAAGTAAGATGCTGTGTGAAGCCGGTGTCTCCCTTTTTCGGAAACTTTTTTTTTTGTTTAATGAACGGAATTATTTTTAATCTATCAGGAACTCCAGAACTATTCGAAACGAATTTCCACCAATTGATAAGCCAACTTTACACTCATGCTATATCGCCTTTCTTTCATTTTCATTAAATTCAGCATAAAAAAATTCTCATAAAACATGCATCACTTGCTTAGATTTAACCATAATTGATTTTTTCTATTTAGCCATCATCGGAACCCTAATTGCGTGCTATTACATTTTCTATATTTGGATATAAATCACATTCAATGTTTTCATTATCCATCATTTTCATAAAATACTTATTTTATACACTAACAAAGAAAAGAAACTAGATATTTTTCAGTTGAAACCTTTATATTTAATACACCGATTTTAACTTTTTGTAACACAATAAATATCCTCCCTTCAATTCTCCACATCTCAGTCGCTATTTTCGAGTGCCGAATATGTTAATTTTCTTTTTAATATGAATTTAGCAATATTTAAATTTTTTATTAATTTACAAAAATTTTTAATTGTGATAAGTTTTCTGTGGGACTAAATCCTTATGGTTCTGTGATGTCTTTTGAAATTGACAAAGATTACTACTTTTAATAAATTTGTTATTATATACTGTATACTCAAACAAAACAAAAATTATGCAATTAATTAATAGGTTATATTACGCAATCATTGTTGCTGACGCTGCGTCCCTTTGAAATATTCATGATGTTCTATTGCTGTTTTGATTTCAACCAATCTCATCTAGCATGACCATATGACCATGCACTCATCAGTGACTTCAACAAGTACTTTCTCGTTCACATCTCCTGGGCAGTAGAGCTTTGTTGACTATTTCCATCTAAGCTGTTAACTAGTGGAAGTCTAGAAAACATCTGAGACGTTAATTGGTGGAGTTCTCCAGCCATCTAAGAGTGATTTTTCCTATCTCCTTCATAACACATTACTGCTGTATCACACCATATGCCCATGCATGATGGCGCTTTATTTTTAAATTTTACTTAAAAAATCATAATATATTATGTGTATATTTAACCCTTTCAGTACTGAGGCGGCAACAGTTGCTCTTCGGTACTTCAGTAGAGATCACTACTTTTTTGATAAAATCTTACCCCACCATTAGCTAAATTGCTCTTTTCCCTTGATATTCAGAAAATGTTTCAGTTGCCTTCTATTCTTTGAATTACAAAGATGGTCTGCGGAATTTGAAAAATATTTACCCTCTTTAGGTCCACCCAAACCCCATGCTTAGTTTTTTTGTAAGCCATGCTCATAAAAACATTTATGAAATTACTTTGCATTTTTCTTTTAACTGTCTGTGATGAATTCCCATTGTCTATTTGAGAAAATTTGCAGCATATGGTTTATGGCAATTTTTTTTTTTTTTTTTTTCTCAAATACCATTGTTAGGGAACCTCTGAACCCCACTTGGTATTTTACATTTGTAAAATTTTAGTTAAGATTAGTTTTTAGTTGTTATATTGTCCCTATGCCCAATTATCAAATTTGAAAAAACGTAGTTTTCATAGTTGTCACTTTCAAGCACACTAGGCGAGCCTACATTGTGGAAAAGTCTTGAATACATTACCTCCAAAAGACACAAGGAGTCAACAACACTTGAGGATTATAAATTCAAGACTTTGCAACAATGTGACTTGAAGTATTTCTGAGGCTCCCTAACTTTGTCTCTATAAAATCCTGAGCAGCCCAGGGCTCATCTATAGCACTGAATATTGGTGCTATTCCAATTGCAGAAGGACAGGTTCTACTACACTTATAGAGAAGGATCCTTAAATATTATTTTGTGGTCTTTACTGATGGGACCTGGAGGCTGTTCACCAATCTGGAAATATTGAGACACTATGGTGATGAATGTTATGACTTTCATCTAAATCCGGCAACTAAGATGGGTAGGATATGTTGCCAACATGGAAACTGAAGAAATACCTCAGAAGCTCCTTGACACACAGCTCTATCGATCAAGATCTTGGCAGACCGAGACCGTAATGGGCGAACAATATAACACTTAAGAATCTGTTATTGTATTGAAGCCACACAAAACAGAAAAAAATGGTTACCAAGATTGCAGGCGACCCTGACCCTGATTCTTTGATAGTCGTAGCACGAGAAAAGTAGAAAAAAAAATGTGTGAATAGTACTAGACGATCGATACTGAGAGACATACTATATTTTGTGAGTGCAAACATTTTCATTTTATCTTGTTAAGATTAGGGGTGATTATCCTCTAGTCTTAACCTTGATACATTAGTTCCTGGTTGGATTATGACAGGATGATTGTAGTAGTCTTTTAATCTTCTGTTATGACTAAAAACTTTATTTCGTATTTCTTTTATGGTTTCTTCAACATATTCAGATGAAATTATAGCAATTCCTGTTTACTCTTTAAATCCAGTTGTGCTTTTGCCTTGTATGTTCTTCTGAGAAGCACAAGATCTTTATATATTCATCAATTACCTTATTAAATAAATAAGGACTTATATTATTTGATGTTATCATTAAAATAATTAATGAAACCAAACATATCTCGTAGATGAAGTATCTTTATATTTTCTTTACTGTTTTATTTATTTATTTTTATTTTGTTTATTCAATTATTATCACTGCTGCAGAGAAAGGGAAAAGGTGAAAAGATCTTTGATGAAGTATGTGACCATTTGGATCTTCAAGAGAAGGATTATTTTGGACTCAGCTTCAGAGACAAGGCTGGGCGTAGGACATGGCTTGACTTGGATAAGAGAGTTGGAAAAATGTTAAAGGGTAAACAAGGTTTATTTTTTGTCTATTAATGGTATTAGTGATTTAAATATAGTGATAGACAAATATAAACATTATTCAAGATTTTTATTTTTACTGTTATTAATATTATTTTTTTTAGAAAAGGTTCCTTTGCCATAAATTTTATTGAACAGTTTGCATGTCAAAAAAATAGTATCGTCATTTTATATGTGATTAGAACACATTAGGGGTTATACCAAAACTTAGCCTTTTTTACTTTTTCTACCAAAAGGTTTTGCTGCCAGTGTTTCGTTGTTGTATCAAGGCTTGTTTAAGTGTTGCTGTTAAACATTCTATTGCTATTTAATTTGTTTTTCCCTCTAAAATTTAATGCTAAAAATGAATTATTGTAAATAATTTATTAGAGAGGTTTTAGTGTTGAGAAAGTGATGATTTTTCTTCAAGAAAAAATATTAAGTTTGTGTGAGAAAATAAAATGCTCTCAAGTTTCATTAACAAATCGGTATTTTAATAGTCTTATTTTCTCTACCACCTATTTAAAACTTCTATTAAGTACATTGATATAATCCTTTTTTGCAACTACATTTAAGATGCAGGTTAAAAGTGATGTGTTGAAACATAATGATGCAATAAAATATAAAAAATGGTAGAAAATAAAAAAAATTTCTAAAAAAAAAAAAATGTATACATATGCACTGAATATTGTTTATAATGACCCCAAAGGGGCTTGTCGTAGAGATGGGCAGTTGAATTGGGACTTAAATCAAAGTGTCAACTCTGAAAGAATCGTACTCTTACATGATTCACACGAAAGAATCGCAATTCACTTGGAGTCTATCAATTTTCTATTCAGGAGAGTCAAAGAAGTCTCCTGTAATTCACAGTTCACTTTCACTCTCCCCCCCACACACACACAGCTCTCTCTTTTAGTTCTTCACTTTTTCTCTCCGAGTTTCTTTTAGAATTTAACCTTCCAGTCCAGTTTGTAATTTTATAAATGTTGTTTATTAACCAAAACAGTGATTTAATTTAAAATGTATATGTATTGATTGTTATTTTCTTTACTGTTAAAAATATAAGTTTTTTGTGGATATTTGGGTTCATTCAATAAATATATAACTATTTTTCCAGTGAATAATTATTTGACATTGAAACTACAAACAAATTGAATACCAATTAACATTTATTTAGATATTATAATTAAATTGAGTTTAAAAGGACAATGTGGCTAAACTGTACTTACAAATTGTTGAAAAATTTATTTCCCTACATTGAACAACAAAACTACTCTGAATGAACAAGTTTCTAGGTAATACTGATTGAGGAATGAGTAGACATGGTGAGATGTTAAATAGTGGTTATTTTGTTTTTCCAGACTTTCCACGGTTCAAAGATCGGATCAGCGGGTACACAGCTTATGACTGTTTAGTATTGTATATTATAATTATTGATTTACTAGAATTCGCTATTTTTCTATTGGTGTTAATATGAGTTTATAAAATGTATTTTAAAATAAAATAAAAATAAGGTCAAAAGAATCAATCTGACAATTGATTCTCTACAAGGAGTGAATCGTTCGGATTCGGTTCAGTTAAAAGAATCAAACTTCTCATCTCTCCGGTTATCATCGTATTAGCTGCGGTTTGTTAAAACCAATACCAACTCTGGAAGAGGGAAAATTTCAAAGATGTAGAAAACCAATTGTCAAAAAAGGAATTTATTTTAACTTTAATAAAAGTATGAAATTTACTTAATTTTTATATAGATTTACATATCCATATTGCACATCCGAAATAAAAGGGGCACAATTCAAAAAATCACATTAGATACTGGTTAAGTTCTGCTTAGAAGTCCCCAGGGTGTTTCCTCTATCAAAAGCTGGTAGATCACCTACTGTGTCTATTGATTTGGCCTGATATTTGAGGACAGGCACTCTTTGAGATAATAGGGGTCCAACTATTAACATTTTTGATGTTAACCATTTTGAGTTGTGCCTCTTTCATGGGTGATATGTAGGATAATTTTTACCGTCATTTTTCAAAAAATATTTCTCGATTATAGTATATATATTGAACATTTAAGAACAATAAACTTGTTTCATAAAAAAAAATCATTGAAACCGGATTGCTTTGAGCATTTGTTTACATAATATTGATAAGATATTTTAGCCTCAACAGTGTCAATACCCTGTTTGATGATGTCTCTGTGAAGGTCATTGTTTACTAGTAAAAACTATTGTAAAGCATGAATTGAGTCCAAAGCATCTTATATTGAAATAGCCTGTTCATGTTCTTCCTTGAAAATGTTTACAAGTTTTGACTCCCTACTATGTTGTTATAACCAATGTTTCTACCCCCTAGCTAAATGAAAAACGAATCACTATGACCGATATGTCGTTAATAGTGTTGTCATTATTTCCGGTTACTATTGCTTATAATAGGTACCTATACAAAGTTCAATGGACCTGACTATTTAGGCGCTATAACCAATGTCGTTATAGGTGGCATCCAGTGTATATATATTTATTGATTAGGTAGAAATTCAATCATCTTTTATCAATTTGAATTTGTGTTTATACAATGTAGATCCTCTTTTACCAAGTAAACAAATTGTGTTCTCAAAATAAACAATTACAAAAATAAATATTAAATTTGCTTACAATTTTTTGACAATTAATTTTTTAATTAAGTTAATTTCCTGAAGAATCTTCTTTGCTATGTTTTAATTGTTGTTTTTGGACGCTCAAAATCAGTTATTGATGTCTTTCAAAACAGCAACTTGTTCGCTTTACATTTTTCAATGTTCAAAGTTTAGATCAAAAACTATCTCTAATAGACAAATTAAGACATGATCAAATAAACTTCCACAAAGAAAACAGACATTGACTGATCAAGATTAATAAAACAGCCCAACACAAGACCATGACAAGACTGATTGTCTATGTCGTAACCTTCTTCATATATAGATAATGGTCAGTTTCAAAATGAAGAAGTTGTTTGGGGGAGGGGGAGGGGATACAATCAGTTGGAGCTCGGCTGTATGCCTCTCTGCCCTGATCGGCTAAAACTTAGGCCAAAGCGTTGGCACAGAATAAATAAGTTATACTTACTTATTAGTGTGTTAGTCTTTGACAGCACCTCCCGACCAACTTCTTTCTTCATTATATCTACAGTCAACAAAACTTACTCCATGTCAGTTTCTAAAATTTTCCACCCATCTGGACTAATAAAAAACTTCCTTTCAATTGTAAATTTTCTATTTTCTACATCTTTACGTATAATTTCTTACTCCTATTTGTTTTAAAATAAAAAATCATCAATTCTTTTATAGACTTCTAAATTACAATCCCTCTTTGGATCTCTAGATTAGGGTTGAAACATCGAAAGGAAAATATCGATATTCGATATTTTGATATATTGCAAAACCAAATATCGATATCCACCGATAATCAGAAAAATATTGATATATCGAAAGGAAATGGATGAAAAAACAAAGAAAGTGCATAAAATAAGTATAATGTTAAACTGTGAAGAAGGTTATGAAATAATATAATGATTATTATTTATAAAACAATATTTTTATTATCCATGAATCATTATAAAAAAAGATAGAAAAGAATTATACTTCAAAGAAATGTTATAACATATTTTTATTTTGAAGACTTTTAGCCATATTTTATATATTGTAGTCTTCTAGAAGTTTTTTAATAATAAAACCTTCAAACTTCTCAAATTTTTATTTATCTTATAACTCTTCCGACTATATTGTGCATTCTCGAAACATTCATCTAAAAGCATGTAATTTATTTGATATACATCTCAGTACCATCATCATTTATATAAATCATCAATTTTTCTTTATACGGGATTCATCAACATTATTTGTATGTAAATCTTATCTACTAATTATTGTTTGGTTATTAAATATTGTTTATTGTTATATTTACTGGTAAAACTCCAGAATGGTAACCCCAACATGGAGGACATCTAGATTTTTTAGGACCTGGCTGATCTTAAAAATCTAGACCTCCGCCATTTTGGGGTTACGATTCTGGAGTTTTAACGAATAAAAGAAATTGTTAAAATGAAATACAGTAGAATCTCAAGAAATACAGTATGGTCAAGGGTTTGAAAGGTAAATATGAATTTTCGAGATATCCAAATTATCAATAATAATAATCGGCGCTAAAAAATAGAAAATTAAGAAATGACACACGTTGTAGATGCATTATTTCGCCATTTTAGAATAATCGTCGTACATCAATTTCTTCTCCATCTCCTTTTTTTACGAAGTCAAAATTTCCTCGTCAGTTCGGATCCCAGCTACTGCTAAACCTTCGTCAAACTAGGCAAAATCTCGAAAAGTCATGGGAGTTATTAATTTTGAGGTAGGTGATTCCCATTCTTGTTGCTTTCTAAGAGTTGCATCACTACTTCCTTGCATTAAATGTCTAAAATCGTTTGATTATGGCCAAGTTTAGAGGTTGTGCTGGGAGGCAAAAACAGAAGATAAACATCGCTGAGTGATGTGGTTCTGTTGTGGGCCGTACAATTATTAATAAACAGTTGAAAATTTTCGCTGTTTTTTGTTCCATATCTGTACCCATTCGTTGACAATTTCACTTATGATAGATATATGCTTTTGTGTTTGCACGATAGGTGTTCAGTAAAGTTTTTGTTTATAAAGCACCTTGCATTCGCGGGTTTGCCAGTCATGAGCGAACTTAATTTTTCAGATCAATCTATGTTGTCGGCTAACAGTATGGTTACAGGTTTTTTTTTTACAATTTTATTTAAAGAGAACTGAACAGAAAAAAAAAGGGGAAACCGACCGAAATTCATAGAAACGATTCCTCTCTCACTCACTCACCTCTCCTCTTGAAAAATTAAGAGTTGACCAGATTTTTTATTTGGAAATTCGAATTATATGGCTTTTACATTACTTGGAAGACGAAAATAAATACGAATTATCGGGGGAACGGATTGCAGTGTTTTAAACGAAACAAAGAGAGACTTTCAAGAGACCAGAAAATCTATACGAATTACTGGGATATGAATTGCCGAGATTCTACTGTAATATATTTCAGCATATGGTGTGATCGATATATCGTTGTAAAATATCGATATAATATATTGGTTTTTCAACTCCAATATAGCGATATATCGT